>JAXDDW010000131.1:682500-685000 GCA_034670385.1 Hoplostethus mediterraneus | reverse complement strand
ATGAATCTATCCAGAGCCATTGTGGATCATGAAAGCTGAGTAGTGGTTGAGACTGGTCTGTCTGTGTGTCAGGTCATGATTCTTTCCCAGAATACCAGTAACAATACCAGTAACCGACTGGTATACCTTGATTCTCCCAACCAGAAGCAACGTGGCTGGATTAACGAACCAATCAACAAAGAGAACACACACGAAGATCTGAATCCAAACTGAAGAGGGAAATACAAACCAGAGAAGACCATTTACACTGGGAGACGACCAGTACAACCACAGTCTCTACTGGTTCCACTGGGAGCCGACCGCGGTACGACCACAGTTTCTACTGGTTCTACTGGGAGCTGAGCTGAGTCTGAACTTCAGCTGAATCAGCTCTGTCTTTCCAAAGTATTCCTCTGTGTTACTTGGCAGGTCTCAGGCAAGACAGAAACTCCTGAGATGGATGGTTTTGGACAGATCAGTGAGGAGACACCTTGTGGCTGACTGGAGGTCTGCAGCTCTGTCCTGTCGGGGTGAATTCCTCCCGTCATCCTTCCTCGTTCCAGCTCGGTATCCGTTTCCTTTCTCATTCCTCATTTCTTCTTCTTCTTCCCGATTCTCCGGCTGCCATCCTTCTCTGTTGTTCTGTCGCTGTCGCTTCCTGGTTGCCGGGTTTGGGCGTAATGGATTACATGTAATGGGATTACTTTTACTGATAAAACTCACATTATATTACTGTCAACAGGTTACCACAACAATCTGGCAAAGGGACACACCAGTAAATATATGGGTTAGAAAAGTTAAAAGAATGTCTTTGTTCAGTCCGTGGGTCCAGTCACAGTCCAGTCACAGTTCCACTCTAGGCGTCGGTAGGCCTTCCTCCTCCGACCGGACAAGATGGCGTCAATTCCAGTGACTTTCAACTCAACATCTGGTCACTGCTGAGGGAAGCACTACGACGTTCACTGATATGAATGCACAGTCGTCTGCTGGTCTCATGTATTGAAACCACAGGGGCAAGGTAGAGGCATGATCTCAGCCTGAGTGAACCAACTATCAGATGAATGAATCGAACCATCACCCTCATCTGATCATCGGAGCAGGGTTTACTGTGACCGGTAAACAGACCCTCTGAAACCTGTCCTAATATTTAGCCCGAAACGCCTCGACACCTCAGCTGGTCTGGATTCCTACCCTCTGTCTATCACGCTGAGGAAAAACAGACTCAGACACACACTCCTGTAAAGAAAGGAGGCTTTCTCAGGACTGGTATCTGGTGTGAACAGCTCATATTTACTTTGTGGGTGTTCAGCTGATGCTCTTATCCAGAACCAGCCCTACAGGAAACCCGCCTGAGGAGGTCATTGTCATTGAGCTTTCAATACAATGCAAAACAGGAAGAGAACTGGCTTGGTGCTTCTACCTCAAATTAAAAGATCGGTCGTTCCTCTTTTACAAAAATCCAAATCCGTCTAGAAATACAGACGCTGCTGATCTGCAGGTGTTACAGCAGGAAACTAGCAGGGTCCAGTTTGATCCTGCCGCTGGTTCCTCTGGTCTGAACAAGTAGAAGTTGACGTTGTTGTATTTTAGTATCTGGTTGGTTCAGGTTCACGTTGACCAATCACAAGTCCCATGACTCCCCAGCAGCTGGTTGGTTGGTTGAGTTTTGGTAACCTGTCATCCCACCAGGTTAGAGAGTCCAGACCAACCTGGTTCCAGTCTGTAACTTGATCTACCATGATGGACTTGTTTGCTCTTCTCTGGTGTTCATACCAGTTAAGAACACATGAAGAAACATCTGGACATGACTGACCAAGTCTCCTTCTACCCATAATGCCTTGTGTTCTGGGGTGGTTTCCTGTAGCTGGTTGGATCCCGTTCTCTCTCCTAACGAACCACCACAGTTCTCTTCTACCCATAATGCCTTGTGTTCTCTTGTTAGAGGACTGAGACGTTTTCAGGCGTCTCGTCGGTTATTTGGTGAATGTTGTTGTTCTCACCTGGAGACCAACCAGCTAGAGGAGTTTAATAAACCCACCAGAACATGCTGGCTGTGAACGCCTTGCTCAAGGGCTCTCTGACAGGAGCTGACAGGTCACAAACCTTATCTAACAGCTAGCACTGCCTTTAGGGAAGAGTGCAAGTTGATGTGAGCGTCACTGACTAATAGTTTTACACACACACACACACACACACACACACACACACACTGTTTTAATTTTTCATCCTTGAGCAGATCCTCCCCTCAGGACAGAAGAACAGAGACTCTCAATGAAATGCCCAAATCGAGGCATGGGGTATTTTAGGGTCACGCTCAGATCTGTTTAAATCTGGTCCTTCTGTCTATTTGGCTTCATCACTGCTCTGATACTGATCAGGGATCAGCCTGGGGGTAAATATTATCCCCCCCCGGTACTCCTCATCTGACACAAATGTCAGAGTGAGTTTGTATAACGTGTTTGAACTCTACATGTGTTTGTACATGATATGTCAGTGTGTTCTACAGTGTTTTAAATGGGTG
>JAXDDW010000131.1:655000-672500 GCA_034670385.1 Hoplostethus mediterraneus | reverse complement strand
GGGTGAGGTGACAGCAGCGTTGAGGGAGAAGCTCCACCGCTGGCAGCAGATTGAGATTCTAACGGGCTTCACCCTGGTCAACAACCCGGGTCTGTCTGCACTGGCCGCCGCCCTGAACCTGGACCCCGCCTTCCTGGGCCTGCGACCTCCGACCCCCCAGCACCTCATCCTGTCTGATGACCTGGACGACATGGACGAGGACATCCTGTCACCAGGGACCCTGCAGTGTAAGGCCACTTGAAAAAACTCAAGTCCCTCTTTCAAATGGACGCCTCATTCTCCACGAACGCATCACAAACTAATGTTTCTTTATTTTGAAGCCCCGTTGTGAATCTCATCCTCGTACTATCCAGTATATATGTTCAGTATCATGCTGACTTAGAACGTGTTGCCTGCTTTCAACTGCAGATGCTGTTGATAGTTTTTGTGTTTAAGCTGCCAACCTGGTTCTAATAGCATTTGCAAATAATTCTTAGTGTTTGTTTTAACCTACATGGAGTACCAGATGGGTGGAGTTTACCGCATCAGGATAGTGCTGATAGTGTCATTGTCAATCTCAGAAAAATATTTGAAATTGGCTTTCAAATAAATCACTATGATGGCTTAACATGTCTGGTGCTCATTGTAGGATTAAAACAAACCAAGAAAGGTAGTTGCAAATACTGAAGGACCCAGATCTGCTCTCCGCTGTGTAGAAGGTAATCCCACTGCATACGCTGTGGAAGATATTCATTTTAATCTCGTATTGAGCCTGAAAATCTTGGTGTTTTTTTGTTTTTTAAATCTGCCAACGGGTCAAAATAATCTCATTTGTTTTCAATGCAGTTTCAAGATAATCTCATTTAATTCTAGAAAATTCAGGTTGATTTGTATGGAAACAAGTGAAATGATCCCACTGGCAGATTGTTGTCACTTGTTCTGAGGTAAATACTTGATTAAATGACTTACAGTGTACTGCAGTGTGCTCTCAGTAGCTGGTTTAACTCATACTGGTTAATATTTGTGAGCAGTATGTCTTCATATAATCTGACCAGCTTCTCTCGAAGTGAGAGAACCTGTGGTTGGCCTGGCATCTCCATTCCCTCCTCTGATTCGTCCTCTTTCTTGGCATGTCTCTCTTGATTGGCTACCTCCAGACGCAGCCTGGCAGATGGACCGGCGAGTGAGCGACCTCTGGCCCTTGAGTGGCATCACAGACAACCAATCCCCGTGGAAGCACTCCGGTTGGACCCTCCCTCCTTCACGTTCTCCTTGACAAAGTTTGGTTTATATCTCTGGAGACAGATCAGATCAGATTACCTTTTAACAGACTCAACCAATCAAAGATGTTTGAATGTAACATACAGCAAGAGCTTCTTCGACCTGTAGATACCAAAAGGCCTTTAGACAAAACACAGAGGTATAAATCAACCAGAACCCTAACCTCCATCCACCTCATCCCTCCTTCCTCCCTTTCCTGTGGTTTCTTCCATCCAAACAGAAGTTACCTACTCACACTGTTCTGATGTGTTGAAGGAGAAGAGTTCACACTTCACCACTCATTTGTAATCCGTCTTTTTCTCCCTTCCTCTCTTCACCTTGAAGTCATGCCTTCCTCTCTGATGAATGGGGAGAGACACTCTTCTTCTGCTGACTCACTTTTTACTCTTTTCCTTCAGAATGGATTGATAACTGTTTGCCGCCTTCGCATCTTCTCCATACTAACCTCCACTTGCAGGTTTGCAGCAGTTAAAACACATTACAATAT
Source organism: Hoplostethus mediterraneus (assembly GCA_034670385.1). NCBI lineage: Eukaryota > Metazoa > Chordata > Actinopteri > Trachichthyiformes > Trachichthyidae > Hoplostethus > Hoplostethus mediterraneus. The sequence goes on along the minus strand of JAXDDW010000131.1, from coordinate 670,753 downwards.
GGCACAAGTCAGTTCATACAATTGAATTGTTTAATTCCATAATGCTATAGAAGCATCACTAATGTATCTAAAATGTTTCTATTTTAAAGGATTCACTTGGCAAATAATGCCAAGAATATTTAATTGGGAAATTTCCCTTCATTCCAGAAATCATTTTTCCAGAGTCGGTGTTACGTACATATTTCAAATGATGGATATCTTTTTTTGGAACTAAATTCTTCAGTTGTAGTCATACAGTTGTATGCTTGAGTTGACTTGACACACAGATCCAAAAGATCTGAGCTTATTTTAGTTGCAAGACCACCTGAAGATCCATTTGCTTTTTTATCCATATCACTGCTGTTGGATGGCTGTTCAGAGGTAACCTGCGGTAAAATATTGAAATTATACCAAATTCTGAATGGGTTTCATGGGACCAGCATTACGAAACATACTCAACGTATAACTATTCAACACCCTTTACCTTTGCCGCATTTTATGGTATTGCAGCCTGAATGCAAAATGGATCAAATTGAGATTGTTTGCCAACAATCTAGACAATGACAAGGTGAGAACACGATTTTAGAAATGTTTAGGAATGACATAATAATGAAATAATAAGTATTAGTAATAAGTAATAAGTATAGTATTCAACCCCTCTGGCAGTGTTTCCACCTTCTTGGACACGTCTGGATCAGAACTGCTCAGATTTGCTCAGGCTCAGTCAGGTTGGATGGGGAGCCTCAGCTATGTTCAAGCCATTCCACTGACGTTCAATGGGATTCAAAGCTGGGCCACTCGAGGACTTTCCCATTGTCGTAGTGAATCCATTCCAGTGTCTCTATAAAGCAGCTTGTCTTCCATCGTTCCCTCCATCCTTCCAAGTCTCCAGTCTGCTGCATGATGCTGCACCACCAGACTTCACAGTGTGGATGCTGTTAGATGGTTTGGTTTCATCACACCACAGGATCATTGGCCTCATGCTCCCAGAGACCTTCACTGCCTTTTTCCACCAGGCTGCTTCATGTCTTTTTCCAGGACTGGCTTCCGTCTGACCACTCTGCCTAAATAGCCCAAATTGGTGAAGTGCTGCACTGACTGTCCTTCAGCAAGATCTCCATCTCAGCAAGGAGCAGACCTCGATCAGAGCTCCTCCCCGACCTGGTCCTTCTGCTGGACCTGGACTCTGGCTGCTTCCATGTGTTTTCATTTCCTGATGATGGAGCTGCTGGGATCTGGTGAACTCCTTCCAGATCTTCTGTGATCCTAACAGGTTCTTGGACTTCATGTAGAGTTTCTGCTCTGGCATCTGTGGGAGCTGATAGTGACAGATGGGTTTCTGATCAATCATGTCAATCAGGTGGATTGATCACCGGTGGACTCAAACCAAGGGGTTGAATACTTACTGACTCAAAACCGTTCAGCTCTTCATTTTAAATTTGTAAAATTTGTCAATAGAAATCCACTTTGTTTATTCTGTGTAGATCAAAGACAGAAAATCCTAATTTAATCCATTTTGAGTCTGAAACCACTAAATACAGAAAAGGTCATTGGGGATGAGTACTTTCTGAAGGCGCTGTGACACCAACATTGGAATCACAAAGTTTCCATGTATAAGCAGCATAATAAACATTTTAAAATAGAAAAATAGAAAGCTGCTTCCTGAGGAAAGCGTTTACGTTTGGAAAATATGAATCTTTTTATGCCGATGATGAGCAACTTGAAATCGATCTGCACTTTAGCATGTGTACCTTCAGAGCTGTAGAATAAAATGGAAACTTTGCTCTTCAACACCTCGGCTCTTTCTTCCGTTTGTAAGCCTTCAAAATAAAAGCATGCTGACTCAGCCTAATTCTGCTCCCCTCTCCCCTCCAGCCCCGAGTCTGATGCCCCTGCGACAGAGGATAGGAGACCCCGCTCTGACCCTGAGCTCTCAGAGGTTGGTTGATGGGCGGGACTTATTGCAGCAGGAAGGGTGTGGGCCATTCATGTCGTCCCGCCCTCCTCACCGCCACACCCGCCAGAAACGCAGCTACTCCATTGGCCAGCTGGAGTTGCTCTCTGTGCCCTCCTCTCTTTCCTCCTCTCTCTCCCATCCCTCTATCTGCCCCGCCTCCTCCTCTCAACCCTCAGTCCTCTCGCTGTCTCCTCCTCCTCCACCCGCCTCCTCCAGTTCCTCTTTTTCCTCTTCTACCTGCACTGAGGGCGCTACTCGTTTTTCCACTCTACTTTTCCGCTCCTCCTACTTCCACTCTCTGGAGGCAGTGTGTGGCCTCCGACCAGCAGGGGGCGCTGCGGCGGCCCGGCTGCAGCGCTGTCGCTCCAGCAGCTTTGGGTACCTTTCTCTGCATGACGCTAACAGCTAACCGCTATTAAATGGCCAAATCCCAACGTCCCCCCTCACGGAGTCACGGACTTTGAGGCGCGTTCCCGCTAAATCCGCGAGGGTTTGGGGCTGTCCCAATGTCAGATCGTCAAGTGCATGAGGGCTCGCTCTCTCTCTCTCTCTCGCTCTCTCTCTCTCTCTCTCTCGCTCTCTCTCTCTCTCTCTCTCGCTCTCTCTCTCTCTCTCGCTCTCTCTCTCTCTCTCTCTCTCTCTCTCGCTCTCTCTCTCTCTCTCTCTCTCGCTCTCTCTCTCTCTCGCTCTCTCTCTCTCTCGCTCTCTCTCGCAGACTTTTTGAGCCCTTTATGCACACTTTCCGCATCCGACTTTGCCTGAGGGAATTACCCACAGTTCATAGTGTTGTGGCGATAAATACGGGGTTACCAGGGGAAGCCCGGAAGCGGTAAAAAAAAAGGTAAACAAATGGAAGGACAAATGTTTATTCATCAACCATTTATTACATTTTTGCTTGATGATGCTGTTTTGACAAAAACGAGTCAATTGATTATTTGACAATTGCCTCTCGTCCACTCTGTAAGGCAAGAGCCTGGGTGAAGAAAGTAAAAAACGTAAAATAAAAAGTCATCAAGGTAACGCAATATGTGGCATATAAGACAGTTCTGTCCCATTCCTATTTATACAATTTGGAGCCCTTGCAGCCTCTCGCACTCAAGCACTTACCAGGTGAGTCAGTTAAGTCTGTGAGGGTTCAGGGTTTAGGCCTTAGGGGGACATTGGGATTGGGCCTCTGATAACTTCCTCCAGCTTAACCCTGACAAAACAGAAATCCTTATCATAGGTCCTGAGAGCATTTCTGATAGTACAGTGTGTTGGTCTTCTAGCAGCAAAGGTTAAGCGAGCCTCAAAAAAACTGTTTTTGACCAGCACATGAACTTTGAGCTGCATGTAAAGAAAGTAGTCCAAGCCTGTTTCTTTCAACTAGAAACGTGTCTCGGCTCCAGTTGGTCCAAAATGCAGCTGCTAGACTGTTGACCAAGACGTAGGTCAGATGTTACACCAGCGTTGGCTTCTCTACGTTGGTTACCCATTGATGCAGAATTGATTTTAAAATTCTCTTAATCACTTTTAAAGCACTACACTGTACTGATGTGAATGATGGTGTCCCCTGGCCACAGTGAGATCACTGAGATCTCTCAGGTCTGCTGACCGAGGCCTTCTGGTTGTCCTGAGATCCAGGTTAAAAACTACCTGAGCTCATTCAGTTGTAGCTCCGTCTCTCTGGAACGTCTTTCTTAGTTATTAAAGAGTCAGTGGACAGTTTTAAGAAGCTGTTAAAAACACACCTGTTTTGTAAGCACATTTTTAAAAAAGTTTTATAATGTGTGTGTAGTGACCTTTTGTCTCTTCCATGGTGACTGACTGAGAGTACATTTCCTTTGACTGACCATCCTTGCCATGCAGTAACAAAAAGAAAGAAGGAATGTCCAGAGGTTGAGGTAGTGTGAACTATTTATAAATTGGAGGTTTATTTCCAAGCAGGATTACAAAAAATGAATGTATAAAATAAAGGCTATAAACAAAATAACTAGCAGGCACAGCACAGCAAGAAGGACAATCAGCCACACCCAGCCCTCAGCTGGTCAGGCCTTTATCCCCCTTGGGCACGTTTTCTCCAGGCCTGTAGATGGCGCACTAAAAGACTCACAAAAAAGGTTATTGGCTCCTACAGTGTGTTTGCCTTTTGTGCAGTTTTAACGTCCTTATATTATTATTTATTATATTTTCTGTTTTTCTGTTTCTATTTTATTTCCATTATTTTATTTCCATTTTCTTGAATGTTTTCATTGTACAGCAGCTTGTAGCTCTTGTTTCGAAAAGTGCTTTATAAATAAAGTTGACTTACTTACTACTTACTTACTTACTATATCTATGATGCTCCGATACTGCTGTGGAATACCAGACCAATACCAGGCTAAAATAGGGCATTGGTATCTGAATTACATTACATTACATTACTACGTTAGGTTATGTTACATTACGTTACATTACAGTCATTTAGCTGACGCTTTTATCCAAAGCGACTTACAATAAGTGCATTCAACAAAGGTAGACAGGAGAAACACTAGTCAGTAGAAATCATAAGTGCATCTCCTCAACAAACAAGCATCTTGGAGCAGAACCAGTGCCGAGGTAAAAGTGCAGTAAGATATAAATACACAGTATATATGTATAATATGAAGTTAAAGTTAGAATAGCTGTCTCTGGCTAACTAATGTCCTTTACAACATTATTCAAATCTTCATTATTCTCTGTTTCTTTTGGACTTCTAGAGTTGCTCTGTGTATCAATATATCATTAATCATATTAATATTAGAGTTTCTCTACATTAAGACTACATTTGCTAGAGGCTGGTAGAGGCTGGTAATGGTGATTATACTACAGTATTGTGGTTTATTGACGGTTAGCTGAAACACAGAGTATCTTTAATGCTCATTTTCTTTCTCTTACCCTTCATTCTTCACCTCATGTTGCTGTGTTTTACCCATCCATCTATCATGCCTTACTCTTCTTTCCATCCGTCACACTCATCTGATGTGGGAATTTTTAATTCATCCATTTTTGTTAGTGAGCCTGACTTTCAATTGCTGTTGTTTTTAGCTACTTCACATTGTGGCATATATTTCCACACTAAAATGTCTTTCTCTCTCTCTCGTTCTCTTCCCTCTTTCTCTCTCAGGGACATTATGAACCGCTCCGACTCAGACTCCTCCCTTCCTCTGTCCCATGGCGAATCACGGGTCTTGTATGGCTCCAAGCCCCTCCTCCTGTCGTCCAGGCACCTGCAGGACCAGGGCTCTGGTGGAGGCCTGGAGAAGAGCTCCAGCCTGGGGGAGTTACGGGGCAGCCCTGCCGCCCTGGCCTCCTCCTGCTCCACCCGCTCCCTCTACACCTCCTCCGCCACTGACCCTGATGCCACGGTCGCCTCCTCCTCCTCGATGTCCTCCTCCTCCTCAGGGTGCGGTCGAGGGATCGGCCACCAGCTCCCGGCCAGGAGGAGCCCTCTGGAGGAGGAGGGTGAGGAGACCGACTCAGCCAATGGGCGGAGGAGACTCCCGTTTAATAAGATCTTTAAGAAGAAGCAGGGCCGCCACTAAACCGTCAGCTACAGGGTGACCACGTCTTCTAAAACCTCCACATCTGCTTATATCTGCAAACCTTCTGGGGCAACGTGGAGCCGTTGACTGCCGAAAAGTATCACCAAACTATCACAGTTTACATATGATGTGATTTTTTTTAGATCTGGCTTTCAAATAGATTTCTGAGGTATGGTGTATTTTACCAAACCCAAATGACGCTTGTGAGAAGAAGAAGTAGAGGAAGGGGCACAGACCACTGAAGAAGAACAAAAGAGCAGGAGGCTGGAGCTGGTGGAATAAAGAAGAAGAAGAAGATGGTAGAAATTGGGCTGAAGATGTTGGATATCTACAAATCACTTGACACGGGCCTCAAGTTCTATTCCAAAATCCATTTAGTCAAAATTAGGGTTTGACCGATATGGGCCTCTTAAGGCCGATACCGATATTTTTGGATTGAAGGTGAAGGAAAGTGATTTTGTGCCAATATGTGATATCTTTAAATTCAACCATTTTCAAAAAATGAGAAAGAATTTCCGTCTGAAACAGCATTTAGACCATCATGGACACTAAAACTCTCCATTGAAATAATAATAATAGCAGTGTAAGGGCTTCCCTTGAACAACCAGTGTAGTATTGATCGATTATTATCACATCTAGACGACACTGACTGGCCCATATCCGATCCTGTAATTCATCATTTGATGTGTCCAGAAGTGACCTCCTGTTCTTCATCCAGTTCCCCCACAGGGCTCAGGACTCTTTCTTCTACTCTTGTGTCTTTTACGGTGTTCAGATGGTGAAGTGTTCAAACTGAACTGACAAACACAAGACTAGTGTCTTAGATCATTTGGCATCAGAAGCAAGTAGTTTGTGTTTGAAAGGCCACAATTTATACCAATAAAATATATTAATCTATTAACTATAGCAACAGTTCCTTTGTTGGGACAGAAGTCATTTTTAGTTTCCCACCCAGTAAGCTCTTTGGATTTATAGGCCAATACAGCAAACCAATGTCGGGGTCCCGTCTGTTAGGTGCTTCCTGTCTAGGCTGCATCTGTGTTCAGAGCGGTTTTAAGAAAAGATGAACTTTATTGATCCCCAAGGAGAACCTGGTCATTCCAGCAGAGCAGATGGAGGTCAGAAGGTAGTGAAGGGTATGAATGAAGATCTGTGGTGCCAATAACATGTTCAAATGTTTCCTCATGATGGCTGAAACTAAAACTACTGATGATTCAGTCCTGAGCAAGAGCATAGTGTACTGATATGCAGAACGTGCACAGTAAATCTCCATTGCATTGAGATATTGAGATTTCCTATATTTCCCAGAATGCCTTTCAACAACCCCTAGAGAAGGGGTGTGAACTCAACTGTGGGTTATACATTTAGGTGGAGAGATTTTTCCAGCGTGCTGCACCTGTTACTGAAAACCGCAACAGCAAGAGAGCGAGAGTCATCCCTGACTCAAAACACAACATGCATTGTGGCTGCATTGCATTCTGGTCTATCTTGCTACTGTATTGCATTCTGGTCTAACTATTTTTTTTCACATTGTTTGAAACTGCCAGACGGTATCTTATGACTCCAAGGTGACGATGGCGAAAAACCGTCAGCAGCACCTTAGCAGGGTGTGTAGTCATCACTGGATAAGACACATCTGTTGTATAATGGTTGGAGACCGTCCTGTAATCAGAAGGTCACAGGTTCAACCCCTGCAGCAGTAAATATGTCAATCAACAGCCGTGTGGAAGTGCCTGTTTAAATCTGCATCTGCAGACCGCTACATAGATGTAATACGAGCATCTGGCTCCGCCCACAATCGGTCAGAAGAGAGCATTTTCCACTTCCGGTTTCCTCGTCTCGAAGTCAATGGGTTTTTTGAATGTGTTTTTGGTTAGATGCCTGAAATAAGGTCTGTCGTTAACACAAGAGGTTTTCACGTTTTGTTGATGTCATAAGATACCTCAGTAAATACCCCACTCGTGAGTTTTGAAGCTTTTACGTGTCTTAAAAAAGGCGGTTGCTAACAAGTGGCTAAATGAGACTACAGAGGTTGTCAGGGACATTGAACGCATCACGCCAACACGGTAACTCATCTAGTCACTAGTCCTCCTTTACTGCCTCTAGTTGTGTTTCTACTCTTCCGAACTATTCTAACTCAAACTTTACAACTTGTAGATTTATCAGTTTATAGTATTGTTAGTGGTGGTGACGTTGAAGTCATGTGACCGTGGTGTAGTTCGTTAGCCTAACGTTAGCTTTTTACTTCTGACGATTGCATTTACGCTTCAAAAATCATAAAGTGGTTTTCATTTGTGAAGATTATCTTGTTGAACAAAACGTGTAAGTATCATAAACTTTTGTTTGCCACAGAGTTTATTTTCTGCAATAATCCAAAAATGGAAAAATCCCATTGTTTTTTTGTGGAGGGAAACAGGGCGATGCTAACTTCCGGGTTGGCTACAAAAATACGTCATCCCTGCACCACTATATTAATTCAAGGTAGATGCATGATGGGAGAGTTTTACGATGACTGCCACTGTAGGTTATTTTTGTATGTATATATTTGAGTGGGTTTCTGGGTAATTATCTGACTTTTGGAAGAGGAGGAATGTAGTTGAGGTGTAAAGCCAAAGATCTATCTAACTTATTTTCACCCTGTTGATGTTCACCTGTAGATGAAATGTTTGAGGTTTGTCTCTTATGAATATGTACGACATTTTGGATTCACTGAACCAAGGTACAACCGTGAACACACACATACACACACACACACATAAATGGTACAAATTAATTTAAACAATTTACACAAGATTCAAATATCAGAAAGGTTCACGGTAATAGGCAGACACTTTGTTTTCTGTTTATCTGTGAATGTGTGTGTGTACCTATTTGAGTGTACACGTGCCTGCATGCATACGTGTGTGTGTGTGTACGGCTAGTACACTGATCAGCTGTTATTTTACTCCTATTGCTGAATAAAGCCATCTTTCTGAAATCAACTTCTGTGCTTTGTCGTGACTTAGTGTTAGGACAAGTTAAATAACTTTATTCTGATTCTGGTTTTTGTTGTCATGGATGCTGACATCGGAGGTCATGCTGCCATGTTTGCCGCAATTCATGACACCAAGTGTGAGATATCAGAGCCTGCAAATCGTTCCTACATGTCCTGCTTGTAATCACCGTGTGATGCATCCTAGTTGGAAGCTCGGAGTTACAGTAAATCCAATTTGACATAATTGTGGCATTCCCTGAAAACTGCTGTTGTGAAACCTCTATTGAAGAAGCCAAATCTAGACTGTGGGGGTTTTGAGCAAATACAGACCCATATCCAACCTTCCTTTTTTAAGCAAGATACTAGAAAAAGTTGTTTTTAACCAAATAAACAACTTTTTGAATGAAAACAATATACTAGAGCAGTTCCAATCAGGTTTCAGAGCCAATCACACAGAGACTGCTCTCACTAAGATAGTTGGTGATGTAAGACTTTGCACTGATGTGAAGTTTCAATTCTGGTTCTTGTAGATTTAAATGCAGCATTTGACACATCTTGAGAACTGGGTTGGTCTCTGAATCTGTTCTTAACTGGTTCTGAACATTTATTACAGGGAGGAAGTTTTTCATTAGTCTTGTATCAAATAAATACGACATGTCCTTTGGTGTTGCACAAGGCAGTGTTGCTCCATTGCTGTTCTCACTACTGTAGCTGCAAAGTGCAGACAGAACTACGACCACTTGATGGCAGTGTGGAGTTCAGTTCTACTGAGTGGATCAACTTTATGTGAATAGTCCAGATGATGTTCATCATCAGGTGAGGAGACGTTCAACTGGCGTGTCTGCTGCAGCTCTACAGAATGAAGCCTTACCTGAACCCTGAACCCTTACGCCCAACCCTGAACCCTGAACCCTTACCCTAACCCTGAACCCTGAACCCTTACCCTAACCCTGAACCCTGAACCCTTACCCTAACCCTGAACCCTGAACCCTTACCCTAACCCTGCCCCCTGCCAGATTGACACCTTCACTTTCGTCCAACGACAGACAGGTCCCATTAGCCGGAATATTTAACCCGACAGAGACATGACAGACTTTTAAAACATCTTACCTGGGCATTTCTTGATTACCCAGGGCCAACGGTCCTGCAAATAGTTTTTCCAATTTTTATTATATTATGTTTTATGTTTTGTTTTTGCTTATTTATTTATCCTCTTTATGTTTTTTGCAGTGACAGCATTTATTCTGGACAACCACGTGGCCCTGTGTAATCAAGCACCCACCCCCACCCAGCTACACTGCCACTTAATTCTCTTTCCATCTCACCTCAACCAAACCTTAATCTGACCTTTCTTCTAAATTTAACCAGTTTTCCTGGTTCCTGGTTAACCTATCTGACCTACAGGTACTTCATTCTGACCTTAACCAGATCATCTCCCTACTCCACTCTCCTTACTGGTCTGTTATTTAAAGCCAGCATGGAGGGAAATCTTTCGCCACCTCTTTAGGCCAGCACAAATAAACCCAATCCCGGAACCCTGAACCCCAATTTTGCAGACGCTGAAGAAAGACAACACAGACGCCGCCGGGTTTTACTTTGAAAATAACAGGGGTGGTCTTTTAATGTGCGTTGTTCACTGGCGGTGCATTTGGCCTTTATGGTGACGTGATAGTAAGTTCAGTATCAGCAATCCAAATAAAATGGGGCTCTTCTACTATTGAGCTGCCATGTCTGTTTCCTCTAGGCGTGAAGCAAAATATGTTCTGGACAGACGTTGAACATCAAGACAGCTTTTACTTTGGTGTTTTACAGCCTCAGCGTATGAAGAACTGAGAATTTGTTCAGATATCATTCCTCTTCATTATGAGGGAAACAATATCTGCGATTTCCTGTTTTGGCTTTCAGCGGGGAGGTTCCACTTCTCTCCTTTTTGAAGGCAGACGGGGCCTTGAAGGGGATTTTTAAGGTTTTGTTGAGGAAAGACGTCCGTTTGTCGGTCTGTCTTGTGTAACGTCTTTCTGGTCACATTTCACCTTATAAGGTTTCCTTCAAGACCCACCAATGTTGTGACTTCCTGTCTTTGCTCCGCCTCTCCAGTCACTTCCTGTGTGCTGCTTGGAGAAACTGCCAGCATTGATCGTCAGATGATAAGTCATTGAATTTTAGGGGGGGTCCCATTCTGTTAAACTGATGAAAAGTCCATTTCTCTCATTAAGGAATTTAAATTCTCCCTTATTTCTAATTTCTATACAGATTTGATCAAAGACGTTTCATGACGACGTTAAAATCAGATTTTGGGGTGTTTTTTTGAATCCAGGCAGTTTCAGACCAACTCCAGTAAACGCATAACAACTGGTCTTGGTCCTGATTGGCTCCCTCACTAAAGACTTCCTGAAATCTGTCCAATCAGGCCAGTTTGCAGCATCTGAACTGAAAGCCTCCAAGTTGACCTCATTTGAATTAGAGGTGGTGCTGTCAGCCAATCAGGATCCAGGATAGAGGACTTTGTCTTGATGTTCATTTAGTTTCACTTTTAACTAGAATACATTTAAGTAAAACATCATGAACAACATTATTCTGATCCTGAACCAGAGAAGATTAGAAAATAATAGGGATTATTTCTCTACTGCTGCCATCAGTAAAATTGTAAGACTGGTTATTGATTGAGTTGAAATACTCAGAAAGAATAATACTTTAGTACTTCAGTAGTACTTTAAGTCCTCCATGCTGCTTTGTGCCTACGGATTCCCTCCAGTTCACAGAAATACTGAACTGTTCAGTTTGGACTGAAAACAAAAGGAGAAATTAAAGAAATTAAACTTCTGTGGAGTAACATCAGTCTGGTTTGTCTCCTTCCAAAAGATTCAAAATGACACATTCATGCATGAGAGAGAAACATACAAAGGCCAAGCAGCATGTCGTCGCATGGCGACATGCATGCATCACATGTGGACGCCTGCAGACACACAGGAGGGACTGAAACTCTGATGGGAGGAAGTCCACGACACATTTACTGCAGGTTCATACAGTTCAATGAAGTCTTACCGTCCACTGGCCGACCCAGAGGCTGCAGGAACAAGAATGAGTCCAAGGATGGAAATTCGACTTGATGGTCAGCCTGTGGAGAGCATTATAAAATCCTCCTACTCACATTCAAAGCCATCCACAATCTTGCTCCACCATATCTTTCTGATCTTCTCCATGTTGCCGCTCCCTCTCGCTCCCTCAGATCTTCCTCCTCCATTCACCTGTCTGTCCCCTCCGCCCGTCTCACCACCATGGGGAGCAGAGCTTTCAGCCGCTCTGCTCCCCAGCTCTGGAACTCTCTACCACCCGTCATAAGGAACACAAACTCACTCTCACAATTCAAGTCCACACTCAAAACCCACCTGTCTAAGATTGCCTTTTCCATCTGACTGACTCAATTGCATTGTCCTATTTTTAACCTGTTTTTAATGTTTTTAACGTTGTATTCTTGTAAATGCACTCATTGTAAGGTGTCCTTGAGTGACAGAAAGGCGCCTATAAATAAAATGTATTATTATTATTATTATTTATTTTTTGTCATATCGGGGGAAAAGTTTCTCCATTCGTCATCAGATACCCTAAAATGTCTTGGTATCCATGTTGGTGTTTCTGATTGAAACCAAAAGGCTCGCTGTGCTTTGGTCCTAATGAGCCTGAAAACAAGTCTAATGCTCAACATGTCCAGATCACAGCTAAGCTACGCTAGCTCTCCATGAAACATGCATCAGTGAATCAGAGTAGTGATGAACAAGTCAGTAACTGCCTGATGCCAGAAAGATTTCAATGTGGAATAGATGTGGACACCATGTTGAAAACTCATAAATACATGAATACAGTGAATACATGAATTCATCAGATGAAGTTTACTGTGCCATAATATGATATTGTGCCTGTTGTTGGTGTTGAACCTGCAGGTCAACGGTTGGACTCTGGGCTCAGATCAGTTTCATGTCAGCAGGTCTGAGCCACACGTTGCGTAACAGAAATATAAATGACAGATGACGTTTGGGTTAAAACTGATTGAACAGGAACAGCCTAGAGGCCCTTCTTGATGTGACCAGACGCTGGAGATGATATTTGAGGTACCGAGAAAAACAGGTTGAGGTTAAACTGTCTGCTGTCAGGTTGCACAAGCATAAAAAACAGGAGGAAACCAGAAAGATTGCTAACTAGCTTCCTGGTTACCACACCAGTTGAAACAGCAGCCAGGAAAGTACGGCGAGCTGCGTTTGATGTTTGAGATGGTTTTGCTGTATGAATCTCTTTAATAGAGTTTGAATGAAGCCTAAATGGGGACGGGAAATTGGGAAGCAGCCTCATTGCTCCATTCACTCAGATCCACTTCCTGTCAGATCTCATGTGATGTTCAAGACATCCAGAACTTATTTTGTAAAGAAGTGTTGTAATTTACTATTTCGGTGTTCCTACTGTTTCCCAGAATGCCTTTCAACAACCTCCAGAGAAGTGGCGTGGACTTGTTCAAGATTGACTTTATTTGCAACATCGGACACAACACATGCAGGGGAAGTGGCCGCCGACACAACACACACACACACACACACACACACACACACACACACACACACACACACACACACACACACACACACAGGGCAAGTGTCCAAGTTGAATGAGTTACTGCTTTTCATCCCCGCCGGCCTCCAGCCAGCCGACAGCAGCAGCGCCTGATTCCCAGGTGTGCGTTGCGTCTTCGTCAGCAACGGGACAGGAGGTTGCAGGTTGCAGGTTGCAGGTTGCAGGTTGCAGGTTGCAGGTTGCAGGTTGCAGGTTGCAGGTTTTTAGATGGGTTCTTTTTACAGGAGGAAACCCACGTGACACGGGGAGAACATGCAAACTCCACACAGAAAGGCCCGGGAGAAAACCCACCTGGGCACCGCAGACTCAACAGCACCCCAGGCGGGAATCGAACCCAGGACCTTCTTGCTGTGCACGTGCACGTGCACGTGCACTGTGCTTTTAATCAAAGATGTGTGTATGATAGAAATCTAGCTAGCTAGCCAAGTAGTTGGGGAACATTGGGGCGTGTCCATGATTGTGGCCACACACCTTACTGAAAACGTATTACACTGCATTCTGGTCTATCTTGCTACTGCATTGCATTGTGGTCTATCTGGGCTACTGCATTGCATTCTGGTCTATCTTGCTACTGCATTGCATTCTGGTCTATCTGGGCTACTGCATTGCATTCTGGTCTATCTTGCTACTGCATTGCATTCTGGTCTATCTGGGCAACTGCATTGCATTGTGGTCTATCTTGCTACTGCATTGCATTCTGGTCTATCTGGGCTACTGCATTGCATTCTGGTCTATCTTGCTACTGCATTGCATTCTGGTCTATCTGGGCAACTGCATTGCATTGTGGTCTATCTTGCTACTGCATTGCATTCTGGTCTATCTGGGCTACTGCATTGCATTCTGGTCTATCTTGCTACTGCATTGCATTCTGGTCTATCTGGGCAACTGCATTGCATTGTGGTCTATTTGGGCTACTGCATTGCATTCTGGTCTATCTTGCTACTGCATTGCATTCTGATCTATCTTGCTACTGCATTGCATTCTGGTCTATCTGGGCAACTGCATTGCATTGTGGTCTATTTGGGCTACTGCATTGCATTCTGGTCTGTGCAATCTACTGTGTGATTGATGTTTTAGATCGACTGGAAATGTCTCAACGTTGATGTTGATGATAAAGAAACTAAAATGACACCATTCGATTAATTCGAAGTAATGTCAGATGTTCTTTGTAGGCCTGGGATGTACAGAAGTACAGAGCATATCCACCCTAAGTCATTTCATGTGAGTCTTACAATCTTGTTTTTCTTCAAACAATGAGGTAACTCAACTTATTTCCAACTTATTTCCAAATTAGTGTCAACACGTTGACACTAATTGGTTCTACAAACGTGTTCAGATTGAAATCACCTTCAGTAAATCATGCCTGGCTGCCATATAAACAGCAGGCATGCAGCTTGCAACAGTGATTGAACATGAGCTGCAGAGGCTCACGCCCTGAAACGCTGTGACAGAGAGGCTAAATATAACCCGCCCAGCCTTCCAGTCACATAGCTGACATAGACGAGGCCGGCGGACCAGAGAGGATGGAGGTAAACCTGCTGCTTGTTTCCACTGTTGCTTTGTGTGTAGTTTCTACTGTCTGGTAGACTGAGGGAGGATGAAGACAAACATGCAGCTTCACTCAACCGTTGGTAACTTTGGTGAAGTTCCTGCATCTGAATCCGTTTATACCAGAAAAACATCTAAACCTGCTGACGGACAAGTTATTATCATTTAGTCAGTGTGATCAGTTATTAGTCGTAGGGACGGACTAGATATGAATATTTAGTCAGTGTGTTATTCGTCTTTATCTTCGAAATATATTTTTGCTTATTTGCATCGAGTGTCATCGTCATTTGGACGAATGTTGTGATGGTTTACATTCATTCATTCCATTTAATTTAACTCTTTTTGGTGGTTCTAATTGATGTAGTTGCTGAATGATAATACATTACGTTAGACTTCCTCAATGCAAACTTATAAAAGGTATTTTGACTGTCTGTCTTCGTCATGCTAACCAGGTTCACTGTGAGACAGCAGGAGGTTACTGTAGGTCACTGGCTGGTATTAAAACACGAGGGAGTCATGTCCTTTTAAAACAAGTCAAACTTTATCTGAAGGGTTTCCTTCCAAAATAACTGAAATCCATCATTCAGTACTTCCAGACCACAGGCGACTCTGTAAGCAAAGATGACACACAACTTTATTCGGCACCCACGTTGTGCTTTAATTTGGTTTTTTTAATGGTGGAGAATGAAACCCAAACTGAGTAACGGTACGTTGAGGTTAGAGCGGCGCCTCTACAGCGCTGGACTGATCCTGGACGTCATGTCGCCACGTGCTTGTGTCCCAGAAAATAAACACCATAATATATTTTTTATTATAAATGAAATAATACGTTTTGGTGGAAAAGGGGGATGGATTGTGATTGGTTGATGCTTCATCGCGTCGTTGCAGCATGAAAAAAGTTAAAAAGTCACCGGTGCACCTGCACCTCCGTCTCAGCAGATCCCTCTGAAAACTGTTCACCAGTTCCTGGTCCATCCGGCTGCCTGGTGTTTTGTTCTCCCGTCACACGAGACGTTTCCAGTCTGACATCACAACATGTTCCATGGATCTAAAAAGTTTTGAAAATGGTTCGGTCCGGTTCCTGCTGTTGTCCCATGATCCTTCGTGGTGGAGGAACGTGATGTTGACAT
>JAXDDW010000131.1:552500-652500 GCA_034670385.1 Hoplostethus mediterraneus | reverse complement strand
ATGACCATGATGATGATGATCCCTGTCAGGACAGAAGACAACCTTCAGGACAGTCAGGACAAGAACTGAGCTGAGACGGTGGAACCAGCAGCTTGATGTTTTGCGGTGGGACAGTTCGGGAATTTGATATAAAAGATGATGCAGTTCATCTAATTGGTTTTGAAAAGGTTTCATGAGCCTCATGGAGATGGAGGAACATGGAATCCTTCATTTGAACATGACGAGGTTTCAATCACAAAAAGCATGAACTGGCATTGTTTCTTAAAAAAACCCACATTCAAACTTCTTACTATGAATTTACAGACTAAAAAGGTGGTAATGTCTACCAAGTCTGATCTGTCGTTCGGTTCGTACGTCCACCAGGACAAATTCCATGAGAAAAAAGAAAATCCATGTTTTTTTCCAACTGTGAGATTTAACTGGCTAGAAAAATGCCTGGCATGTGGTCCTGACGGGCTGTAGGCCGCCTCAGAGCCTGGGCCTCGTCGGGACTCTACATCTCTGAAGGCACTAATGAGTAATGCATGCCTGCCTAACAACAGATGGATCACATTACCGTCTCCTAACATGGTCTCAGCCTGGAGATGACAGACACACAGGACTTTCCCAGCAGACTGAGGAGAAATAACCTGCAAGCTGACTGGTGCTGGGAGGCTGCTTCACCCTGGAGGACCAAGGTCATTGCATCTGTGGTCTCAGGAGCTCCGACTGGAAGGTGTCATGATTGTGAAGTCAATTAAATGAACCAAACTGTTCATTTAAGTGCTGTTAGCAGGTTTCATGACCTTCTGGTCCAGGAAACCACCATACCATGTAAAAGAGACGCAGGCTCGGCGGGAAAACTTCAAGCTATGTTTTTTCTCATCATACTTTCATTATCACATTCCCTGCATTCTCCCTCCCAGCTTCCTGTTTGATCATTTCCTGTTGTGGAAAATAGATAATGGCGGAGGCGTGTCAGCGTCAGGACTGTAGTGGAAACACATCTGGGTCTGGGTAGCGATCCGGGCTGCCATGACATCTGGTCTCTCTCTCCCTCTCTCTCTCTCTGTTCATCACATGAAGGTTAGCTAAAGGTGACGTTTAGTACAACAACCCTGGTTAAGGTTAGACAACTAAACCAGTCTGGTTAAGGTCAGGTAGCTGTGGCCGATATCGGCTCCAGATATCGGTCTGATCCCAGGTTGTGGATCTTCCATCCGTTCATCCGTCCATCACACAACATCTCAGACATTGATCAGCTTTGATGAAGTTGAAGAATGAATGATGAAGTTTGGGGAATGATGCATCTCACCAGTGTTCCAGTTTTCAAAATTACACTGATTGAACTGCTACACTCACAGGTCAATACCACTGATTGGCCCAGGAGGAAAACTTGTTTCTCTGTGAAGACAAACCTGTTTTGTTATAAGTGATTAACAGTTTCCTTGTTTCTTATGTATTGTGTATTGTATATATGTATATATGTATATATGTATTGTATATATTGATATTTTGTGCATTTTCTGTATATTTCTGTAGAAGCCAAATTTACTATATTATGATTTAGATTCTGTTTTACTTTTCTGTATCCTATTAATATTTTCTGCTGCAATGACCCAATATCCCCATGGAGATCATAAATGTTTCTTCCTTCCTTCCTTCCTTCCTTCCTTCCTTCCTTCCAGGAGGAGGCTCCAGCCAGGCGCTCAGTGGCTGAACTGGCAGGAAAGTTCAAAAGCTCAGCGCCTCCTGCCACCACGACTGGGAATGAACAGGTGACTTTATTATGATATGGTATATTTTTGTCTCTTCTTGTATCTCTCAAGTTTTAAAGCAATATTCTAAGTTTTGTTGAGTTTGTTAACTACTCGTTACACGCACAAGGAACGGGTGTGGTTGGTTGGATATGCGATCGCAAGGAAAACACCAAGTGGTTGATTGTCAAAATCAATCGCGTGTCCCCGGTCGATTGTTTGGTGCTCTATGTTGAGTGATAGTAGGCTCCATGCTAACACTTTAGGATACATTATGTTGAGTGATAGCAGGCTCCATGCTAACACTTTAGGATACATTATGTTGAGTGATAGCAGGCTCCATGCTAACACTTTAGGATACATTATGTTGAGTGATAGCAGGCTCCATGCTAACACTTTAGGATACATTATGTTGAGTGATAGCAGGCTCCATGCTAACACTTTAGGATACATTATGTTGAGTGATAGCAGGCTCCATGCTAACACTTTAGGATACATTATGTTGAGTGATAGCAGGCTCCATGCTAACACTTTAGGATACATTATGTTGAGTGAAAGTAGGCTCCATGCTAACACTTTAGGATACATTATGTTGAGTGATAGCAGGCTCCATGCTAACACTTTAGGATACATTATGTTGAGTGATAGTAGGCTCCATGCTAACACTTTAGGATACATTATGTTGAGTGATAGTAGGCTCCATGCTAACACTTTAGGATACATTATGTTGAGTGATAGTAGGCTCCATGCTAACACTTAAACACAGCTAACTTAATAACTCTGTCTCTTCATTTCTTGCTCTTTTCTCTGTTGTTTCTTTCTAATTACATTTTTCTCAGTTTCTTTCCAATCAGTCTTACAGATCACTTCGTTGAGTGATATTCGTTGAGTAAGTTTTGTTCCTAAACTGTCCATGTAGTTTTACACTGCAGACAGAATAATAGATTTCTCCATGATTTTTCTACTCCACAACAAAAGATCAAAGTCAAATAACGGTGTTACAGATCTATGAACATGGATGTTGTAATGCCTCACGCAGCGCCATGTGCAGAGGAAGAAGTGAAACAGGAAGTAGGACAGGAAGTGAGACACAGCTAGAAAGTGCTTCTGTGAATATCTGTGTGTGTGCTCAGTTTTAACGCCACACACTAAGACAGAAGAGTTTATCTACTGATATCTACTCTTAGATAACTGCTGTCATGAAATTCCACCTAATTTCCCATTATTAGTGATTATCTGCAGGCCACTATAAAATATAAAATATAAAATAATAACAATAATAATAATAACAATAATAGTAACTCTAAACAGGAGAATGTTGTGACTCGTTATTATTATTGGATTTATTTTGTTGTCAGACACTGATTGACCTCCAGTCATTTTAGACTTCCACAACATCATAATACCTTTAAGTATCACTCATATTTCTGCTGGTGGCCCCTGAGCCGTTGAGTTGAGGGGTTGAGTGTTGCTCAGTGGCAGCTGACCCCAAGCTGGCTGCTGACTGAGGGTTAGGGTTCGAACCAACAACCTTCTGGTCACAAGCTTCTGTTACGCTTTTGTTTCAGGCCAAACCAGTCAGACGGCGGCCGCCTCGCTCCCTCCAGCTGCCCCAGACCCAGGCAGACGAACAGGTGAGGGGTGTGTGTGTGTGTGTGTGTGTGTGTGTGTGTGTGTGTGTGTGTGTGTGTTCTCGTGCACGTCTGACATCCTCTCATGTATTGCAGAAGCCTCCAGGCGTCACCTCTCCCCTTCCATCCACACCCAAAAGGAACTCTGCTCTCATTGAGAAGCTTCAGGTGAGTTTAGCAGTTTGGACACTGCTGCCCTCTGCTGGTGTGGAGGCAGCAGTGCATACATACATATATATATATATATATATATATATATATATATATATATTTTAGTAAATATATAGTGGTAATATATTGATATTAGTTAGTGGTAAATATATTTATAAAACAGTAAAACAAGTTAAATCTATGGCTCACCAATTACATGTTACAAGCAGCCAAATAGTGATGAGGGCAAGAGACAAACCACATGACTAGAAAAGTAAAAGCAGCAAAAAATAAGTAATACAAGTACACACACACACACACACACACACACACACACACACACACACACACACACACACACACACACACACACTCGGGGGGATTAACAGGTGAGCGTATTGTATATATTACAGATTTTTAAATATAAAGGCTTTCAGCCCCGCCCCCTCTGGCGGCCATCTTGGAGGTCTGATTGTGTTTCTGTCCGTCTCAACAGAATTGAATCTTCATGGTTCATTTCTGTCTGTTTCTACTGAACTGATAATTTCATCACTGATCATCTGATTGATTGATTGCAGTGGCTAGTAGTCCCATGTTAACAGTAACTAAACTAGCCTGCTGGCTAGTTAGTTAGTTAGTTAGTTAGCTAACTCTCTCTCTCTCTCTCTCTCTCTCTCTCTCTCTCTCTCTCTCTCTCTCTCTCTCTCTCTCTCTCTCTCTCTCTCTCTAGGCCAACCTATTGTTGTCCCCCTCAGCTCTCCATCCCTCCCCTAAGAGTCCTGGGCTGAGATTGCTGCCGCCCTCCTTCACCCCTCCATCCCCTGGTACCCCCCTCCTCCCCTGTAACCACGGTAACCCCCACCAGCCCGGCGAGCGTCGCCACCTCCCCTTGGACTAAGGAGGAAGGCCCCGCCTCCTTCGAAGCCCCTCCCACCGCCACAGATGGATCTATACTACCCAGCATCAACAAGGTGTGTGTCTGGTAGACTAGTGGCAGCTAGGTGAGGAAATGCTGAACTTCATGGCATGAGTGAGTGACCTCATATACTGTCTGTCTCTCCTCTGATTGGTCGTTCCCCAGGGCAGAGCCCGCCACTCCATCAAGCGACGCCCACCGTCCCGTCGACACAGGAAAACCAGCAGCGAAGATGAAGTAGGCGTGGCCACAGGAGAAAAGGACACGCCCTCATCTTCTCCCAGCGATCCTGAGGCCAAAACAACAGAAGGAGGAGAGGAAAAAGACAGAGACGTTTTCAACAAGGAAGTGAAAACAGAGGAGGAGAAAAAGGAGGAAACAGAGACGGACGCCTCCATGAGTCCTGAAGGACAGACGGAGATAAAGACAGAGGGACAGGAACCTCAGGAACCAGCAGGAAAAACTCCCAGAGAAGAAGAGAAGAACCAGGAAGAGGGAGAGAAAGGATCCATGGGAGAGGAGGACAGGCCAGCCAGAACCAGAGAAGAAGAGCTGGAAGAAGCATCTGCTGAAGACGGGGAGGGTGAGACGGGTACAGACGGCAAAGAGGAAGACAGGAGGAAGGTGATGTCATACGCTCAACCTGCATGTCTGTTTCTGTGTTTCCTGTTTCTGTGTTTCCTGTTTCTGTTTTAACGTGCAACCAAAAGCTTTTTGTTGAGAAGTGAGAGAAACTCAACGTTGGGACACATGGTCAAACATCAGCCATGACAGTTTAGCTTCTTCTGTCTGTATGCAGGACCTGAAATTAACACCTGCCAAATGTCTGCAGCGGCAATGTCTGTAGTGGTAATGTCTGTAGCAGTAATGTCTGTAGTGGTAATGTCTGTAGCGGTAATGTCTGTAGCGGTAATGTCTGTAGCGGTAATGCTACGGTAATGTCTGTAGCGGTAATGTCTGTAGCGGTAATGTCTGTAGCGGTAATGTCTGTAGCGGTAATGCTACGGTAATGTCTGTAGCGGTAATGTCTGTAGCAGTAATGTCTGTAGCAGTAATGTCTGTAGCGGTAATGTCTGTAGCAGTAATGTCTGTAGTGGTAATGTCTGTAGCAGTAATGTCTGTAGCGGTAATGTCTGTAGCAGTAATGTAATGTCTGTAGCAGTAATGTCTGTAGCAGTAATGTCTGTAGTGGTAATGTCTGTAGCAGTAATGTCTGTAGCAGTAATGTCTGTAGCAGTAATGTCTGTAGCGGTAATGTCTGTAGCAGTAATGTCTGTAGTGGTAATGTCTGTAGCGGTAATGTCTGTAGCAGTAATGTCTGTAGTGGTAATGTCTGTAGCAGTAATGTCTGTAGTGGTAATGTCTGTAGCAGTAATGTCTGTAGCAGTAATGTCTGTAGCAGTAATGTCTGTAGCGGTAATGTCTGTAGTGGTAATGTCTGTAGCAGTAATGTCTGTAGCAGTAATGTCTGTAGCGGTAATGTCTGTAGCGGTAATGTCTGTAGCAGTAATGTCTGTAGTGGTAATGTCTGTAGTGGTAATGTCTGTAGTGGTAATGTCTGTAGTGGTAATGTCTGTAGCAGTAATGTCTGTAGTGGTAATGTCTGTAGCAGTAATGTCTGTAGCGGTAATGTCTGTAGCGGTAATGTCTGTAGCGGTAATGTCTGTAGTGGTAATGTCTGTAGTGGCAGTCCTACCCACTTGGCAGGTTGTGAACATCAATGAGAAATGGCCAGCAGGTCACGACTGAAGTAAATGTGTACAAATACAAATAAAATTATAAAATTATTTTATGTTCTCATTTTTTAACAGAGATGATAAAATGTATGGAGTTACATTCTCTGATCACATTGAAGGAAAAACATGTTTTGGCCAGTGAAGTTTCTGAGTAGCTGGTAACTCCTGTCATGTAAATGTGAAATGAGTCCATGACCTTTGACCTAGAAGGGTTTAGGCAAGAGTGTTTTTCTGTCTCTCGCCACAGGAGGCGAGCTGCCAGAGTTCAGACGGATGAGAAACCCGAGGGCCACCCCAGTCGGAGAACTGGAACCATGATGTGACCCTTGGGTGCTGGGAGGGAGACCCTGTGGCCAGAGGAAGGGAGGCGGGGCCTGCTGACAGCACCGCCCCATCTGGGTGCCTAAAGAAGAACAAGGAGTAGACATTGTGGTGGAGCTGGCGTGCAAATCTCAACACAATCTTTCATCTTTTATCTCCTATCATCGGGGGAAAGATGGCGCCACCTAGCGGTAGCCATGGTAGGAGTCCTTCTGCCGCTGTAGCCGCTTCCCAAAGTACAACTGAGGAAACGTACTGATAAAACGGTCAGGATCTTTTCTTGCACCTTTTGATTCCTGATATAATTCCTCTTGGGGTGAAGCTGCAGGGAGAAAAAGGGTTTCTACAATGGCTGCCGTTCTGGCCGACGTTGTCCACTACTTGATCTGGTGAAGTCGGAGGATCCCTGAAAACAGTCTCCGACGCAACGATGAGAATCTGATTGGACTTCCTCAACTCATCACCTTTTTAATTTTTACTTTTAAGGACTAATTGTTTCATAATGTCTTGTGTATTTTTATTATCTCTTTGTCTGGTGTCTAGTTAGGGTTATGATGGGATCCGGTGAGATTATGATGGGATCTGGTGAGATTATGATGGGATCTGGTGGGATTATGATGGGATCTGGTGGGATTATGATGGGATCTGGTGAGGTTATGATGGGATCTGGTGAGGTTATGATGGGATCTGGTGGGATTATGACAGGATCTGGTGAGGTTATGATGGGATCTGGTGGGATTATGATGGGATCTGGTTGGATTATGATAGGATCTGGTGAGGTTATGATGGGATCTGGTGAGGTTATGGTGGGATTATGATGGGATCTGGTGGGATTATGATGAGATCTGGTGAGGTTATGATGGGATCTGGTGAGGTTATGATGGGATCTGGTGGGATTATGATGCAATTTTGTGATTTTGGGTGATTTTTTAAATTTAAAATGTGAATGCTTTGAATGATTGAACTTTTGGGATCCATGCTGCAAACTGTTAAATGATTTTTAACTTTTGTCTTTTGTGTTCTGCAAGTGTTCATCGCTTTCAGAAGGAAAACCTCAATCTAATCTAATCAAATCTTGTAACCTTTCTGATTGGATCTGGGATTTATTGTTTTTATTTGTTTGTTTCTTCTGTGGGTGAACTGGAACGTGTCCAAGGTCCAATATTCTCTTTTCACATGAAAATTATTTTTTTCCAAGGACAATACTGAGCTCAAATCAACATGGCTGCCTCTAGTTTACCTTCTGACTGGCCAAAAAAACTGAGGATGTATGATGCATTTGAAGTCTGCGTGTTAATCATGAAATCACAATCTTTATCTGTCAAGTACAATAAATGTACAGGAAACTGTGTTGGTGGCACTGGGCCAGACTACAGATTACTTGCATTGTAATACGGTACCATGAATATCGGATTGAGACCAAGTGGCTGAAACGCTGCTTGAACTGTAACCGTGGAAACCATTTCTGAATTGATTTTGTAAGTAAAATATTCTGGAAATGAAATGAGTGCAGCTGTGGTTACTGTGGAGCCTTTATTATAGCTGATTATCACTTCTTGATACTACTACTACTAATAATAATAATAACAACAATACTACTACTACTACTACTAATAATAATAATGATACTAATACTACTAACTACTACTACTACTACTACTACTTCACAGTTAGCCTCCTGTACCTCCTCTACCCTAAACCGTAGAGCCTAGACCCTAGACCCAACCCCTAACCCCTAGAACCTAAACCCAACCCTTAGAGCCTAGCCCATAAACCCTAAACCCCAGACTAGACCCTAGAACCTAAACCCTAGACCCAACCCCTAACCCCGAGATCTTTTGACCTTTTGACCCCCCTATGAACCTGTGGTTTGATTGCCCTAATTTCCTTTCTGTTGTTTCTGACTGTTTTTGCTTATATTTTTCTTTTTGTCTGCTTGTATTGTTTTGACTTTTGTTTGAATTGTTTGAATTGTTTTCATTTTCTTTCCTGCACTTTTGCCTGTTTTACTTGCTTTTCTGGAATTGTGTTTTATGTTGATGGACTACTTTGTTCAAGCGTTCTTCAGCTTGGCTGTATGTGTCAGAGTTCATGAGGGCTGGGCTCTAGCCGGACCTACATCGGTTCACGTCAGGTTCAAACTCTACAGATTTAGATTTTAGACGGGAATTTGTTTCTTTGGGTGACCTCACCAAAGAGGTCAGAGGTCAGGGGGCAGCCAGGAGTGGTGGTCCTGGAGGAGGGAGGGGTTCAATGTTTTGCTCATGGACGCATTGTTTGGATACAGGAATCAAACCTCCTGTTACGAGGGTAGAGATACATGGTAGAAGATACCCTGCACATAAACATGGACCTCCTACCGTGTGTGAGGAACCAGGACACACAGCCCCTTACATAACCACCCTGCTGGCTTCACCTTAGCCTGCATGCTAAAGCCTCTTCGTTATCTCGTTAGGGGTTTATTTTAGGTGCTTCCTTCAAGTGTCCTGCAGGAACTAAGAGGGTTAGAGACTCCTGAGTCCTGCTCTCAGTCCAGAACGACTCCATCTCCATCACCATCTCCATCTCCATCTCCATCACCTCCATCTCTGTGGCTTTCTGCTCTGCTCCTCTTCCTCCTCCTCCTCTTAGGCTGCCGGGCAGAGCGTCAAGGAAAAGCTGCCTTCAACAGTTCCTGCTGTTGCTGGCTTCTACCTGGGCTTCTTCAACCGATTCTCCATCCCCTGTAGGGACCTGAGCACCCAATAAGGAGCCCAGCAATCATCATCAAGCTCCTCCTCCTTCGGGCGACCACTGCTGGTGTTGTGACTGTCGGCTGCTAATGTGAACAGCGGCTCTCTGGCTTCGTCCTCTTTCCTTTGTTTTGCGGACGTGCTCGGTTCTTGGTTAGAGCATCACTTCCTGTTGGACCGAGTCATGGGGAACCACGGTTCCAACCTGGACGACATCCTGGCGGAGGACATGCACCACTGGTACAACAAGTTCATGAGGGAGTCGCCTTCAGGCCTTATCACTCTGTTTGAGCTGAAGGGCATCCTGGGGCTGAAGGGGATGAACGAGAACGCCAACAGCTACGTGGATCAAGTCTTCTACACCTTCGACATGGACAGGGTGGGTGGACCAACACACATATAATAAACACATATAATTTTGTGTTTTTTTTCCATTTACGTACCATACAACACAACAATTATTTAACTAGGATAGACAAATCAGTCGCCACATCAGTTGAAGTGGTAGAAACAGGCTAGTAATAAAAGTCATTCTAGTTGTTAATTAGGTTATTAGTAATAAGAGTTAATAAAAGTGACATTGAGGATTTTGAGACAGAGATGAACACTGACCCGTCCCGACTGAACCCAGGCGGTCTGCAGCGTCCATCAACTTCAAGACCTGTAAGACTTTCAATGCCAGTTGAATGAAATAAAAGTTGAAAAAAACTGCAGACTGTCAGAATCTGGTCTGCATGGCTGGAGAGCAGCACAGCAGAAAGACCACCCTGAAATAAAAGAAGATACAGAGTTAGATTAACATATTTCTTCAGAGATTAGTTGATTAATCTGACCTGGGACTGAGACTACGCTGCTGCACGTGAGGAGAAACAGTTTACCGCTTTAAAAGTAATCAATGGATCCCGCATTGATGTTGTCATGATGATGTCATCACCGTAAAGGTTTTCCATGCTGGCTTGGTGATGGGGACAGTTGGTGTGTTAGTACTAGTTAGTTAGTGAGCCTGTGGTAGACATGGCAGCTCACTGCGGCTCAACCAAGGGACCTTTTGACCCTGTGTGAACCTGAACGTATCCTCAGACAGCCCTTCTAGCTGTTCCTAGATCAGCCTTCAAGCTAAAGGTGACTGATGCTCTGTACAGCCTGCCTGTCATCTTCTAAGTCCCTTAAAACCTCCTTTGATAGTATCTCATGCCTGTTGTGGCTTTATTGCTCTTATTTCTTTTGTCAGTTTTGGCTCTTTATTCAGATTGTTTCCACTTTTATCAAGTTTGGTGGAAATGTTTTGGGCTTTTATTTTGTAGTTTTCTGTGCTTCTGCCTGTTTGCCTCCCTGGTCTGGACAGTTTCCTGTTGGTGGGAACTGAAGCTGATTCTACTGCTGAGTTGTTCTGGACAGCAGCAGCAAAATGCCTGAAATGTAAAATCTAAACTGATGATTTGTAAAGTTGCTGGTTGACTGCGATCGACCTGGGCCGGCTGACCCTTGACCTTCACTGCTGTTCCCAGAAAGCAATGCAGGCCCGTTCAGCTGACTCAGCATAATAGAAACATCTGATTGATGTGATTTCACTTTAGTTCTGATGTACATGACTGTAATCAATGACTATGTGACAATACAACTTTATTCAAACTAACCGACTCAATTCAAACAAATTTGTCTGTCAAGACATTTTCATATAGACATGTATGTATTATTGGGTTTTAACAGGTTTAAGGCTCATGAAACTCAATTACAATGTCAAATTTCAATTCAACCAGGGAAAGTTAACTGGCATTGAGTTGTTTTAACCCATAATCCCTGAATGGTTGATGACCTGATGGGGACTGTGCTGTCTGATGTGGCGTCTGAAAGGTGTGATACCAACCCAGAAGCTCTAGGGAGTCCAACCTTGACATTGGATGGATCCTGGTAATCCCTTTAGCTGTGAATCTGAGTAATCTGGGAATCAAACACCTCGGTCACCTCAGAAAGCAGGAACATGCCGGAGCATCACGGAGCGTTTTCCTGCAGCTGAGAGCGTTACTGGTAACAGAGCAGGAGGTCAAAGGTAACGGATACTGGGGAAGGAGACCAACTCCCAGCCTGCCTGGCGTCCCAGCAGGGATCATCCCTCACTCAGTGACCTAAGTACTCACCAGTAAATCTCCAGGCCAAATCCAGTGGACAGACACTGAGCTGTGGAGGCTTCAGAGATGGATATCACTCTCAGCTCCCAGTAGAACCAGTAGAGACTGTGGTTGTACTGGTCAGCTCCCAGTGGAACCAGTAGAGACTGCGGTCGTACTGGTCAGCTCCCAGTAGAACCAGTAGAAGGTGGTTGTGTAACTGTATGAATATGCAGGTTGCAGCGTGCTCCGTTAATTTTCCGTGGATAAATAAATTTTTTGTAAAAGATAAACCTAGAACAATCCAAACTTTGATCTTTTTTCCCTGGTCAATATTATGTTCTATTGTATTCTATCATGAAGAGGTTGACTGTGTCTCTCCATGGTGCAGGATGGGTACATCGACTTTGTGGAATACATTGCAGCCGTCAGTCTGATGCTGAAGGGAGAAATCAACCAGAAACTGAAGTGGTACTTCAAACTGTTCGACCAGGACGGCAACGGAAAGATCGACAAGGAAGAACTGGAGACCATCTTCTCGGTAATCATCCACGACGTGATACATCATCACATAGGTCTTGAAGTCTCATTACACACTACGGGTTTTGGAGCCTCTTGGTCAACTTCCTCATAGCATACACTACGTTGAGTGAAGGTTGAGTAATAGTGCTAAACAGTCCCTTCCTGACCACTCCCTCCGTTGTCTCCTTCAGGCCATCCAGGATATCACCCGGAACCGCGACATCGACCCGGAGGAAATCGTCTCGCTGATATTTGAGAGGATTGACGTGAAGGGAGAAGGTACGACGCTGTCAGGATCCTGGAGCTCCAGACGCTGACTCCCACAGCAGTTGATAATACTACTAGTACTGCTACCACTACTACTACTAATTATAATAGCTGATAATATCTATATTTGTATATCACTTTTTTTGTGCAGTGCTATGATGGATAGAAGTGGTAGAACATTGTCATTCGCTGCCTTCCTGTTAAACTGAGGTTCAGTTCACAACATGCTACCGGAGTCACCTCAGGCCTGACGTGTGCACCTGACCACGTGACAAGAACATGGAGATGGCGTCGTGGCGACAGGCAGCAGTGTTCGGTTTGAGATTGTTCCATTTCTGATTCTGACCCTCCCCTGGCTTTTGACCTTTGACCCCTCAGGTGAGATGACCCTGGAGGAGTTCATCGAGGGGGCCAAGGACCACGAAGACATCATGGACATGCTGAAGAACCTGATGGACCTGACGCCGGTCTTGGTCATCATCGTGGAGGGGCGGCAGTAGGGCTGAGAGCAGAACCCCCCCTTCCAAAAAAAGAGACAAGACTTGTAAGGAACCCTCCTTCCTGAAGCCATCTGCCTACAGACAGTTCTTTGAGAGGTTGGCAGGTTGTGAGGTTGATCTGCTGTCCAAGCATCTGCTCTGATCTCTCCTCTCCAAGATCGGATTAAAAGACACCAAAGAGAATTAATGTTTGACACCTTTTTGAAGATATCTGAGGACTTTGATAAATTACGCCATCTCCGTCCACTCTAGAAGTCATCATTTTCACTAGATACATGTGGGTACAGCTGCCGTCTCTCTTTAAACGTTGTAAACCTTGACAGACGTCAACACAGCTAACAGCAATATAAATGGGTTGGTTCCCTCCCACCTAAAGATACGTGGTTTCGGGCAGTGGACCTGTCGGGAATGAATTTGTACCGTGTCAACACAGATGTTGAAGAAGCAGGTGGTGAGATTTAAAAGAAGTTGGCCACGCCCCAAAACATCCCCAACATCATCGAAATGCTAATTTCAGGCAAACAGGGATTTAGGCATGAACACAGGTGGACCGATTGATACAGACTGATCTATAATATATCCCATTTATTTAGTTACTGTTATTTTCCAGCATTAGGTTGGAGGCCGGCCAGCTCTAATCAGACACTGTGATTCAATCCACTTCAGCTCAATCACCCACCAATCATTAGGATAATTTCTATCTGTTGGTGGAAGTGGCTAGTGAATTGGTGGACCCACCAGC
Organism: Hoplostethus mediterraneus; assembly: GCA_034670385.1. Lineage (NCBI taxonomy): Eukaryota > Metazoa > Chordata > Actinopteri > Trachichthyiformes > Trachichthyidae > Hoplostethus > Hoplostethus mediterraneus. The sequence continues at coordinate 639,139 of JAXDDW010000131.1, read as the reverse complement.
CAATGGGAAGCTGTAGAGGGAGGCTGGTTTCTTGCTCTGTGAGCAGAGCATGCTGGGACACCCTGAGTCATGCTGCGTCCAGCTGATCCTCCTAATGCTGTAAAAGGTTCAGGGGAGATTTACAGCATCGCCACATGGGAGCTTATTTAGTAAAGGATCAGGAGAGGAAAGTTCTGCTACTTCAATGAACCTCGTCTTGATAAAGATTCAAGTACAAGAATACTAAGAAAGTAAGTAAAAAGTAAAGTAAGTACATAGAAGCACAAGCAGACATACTCCAAAAATCGCTTCAAGTACAGTAACAAGAGTAGTAACACGGTAGTTAGCTAGTTTCCATCTCTGTAACCCAGCACAGGACCAAATCCTCAGACGGGATCTTGAGGTGATCTCTAGTAACAGGCCAGGATCTCACGGCAGATCAGATCAGCCAAACGACCACCATGCTACAGGAAGTGGTCAGGTTGAATTCAGTGTCTCCTCTCTGACTGCTGTGCAGCGGAAGATGCAGCACTGATACAGTAGAGGTTAGAGGCTACCAGGTTACCAGTAGAGGTTAGAGGCTACCAGGTTACCAGTAGAGGTTAGAGGCTACCAGGTTACCAGTAGAGGTTAGAGGTTGGTAAACGTTCATCTCCCAGTGTGTCAGATCTGTTTACTACACACAACCTGAAGAGGTATTTTGGCCATGCGGCAATACCGTACCCACCACCAACCACTCATTCTCCAGATATTCCCCCTGGTGGTATTTTACTGTAACACACATGCCTCCGAGATGGTCCCAATTGTCGTATTCAGGTATCGACGAATTGGGATTGGAACTGATCTGGGTTCCTGTAAACAGGATATGATGTTAACTAAAACTAAAACAAATAGGTTTTTCTCTTTTTAAACCACAAGTCACATCTTTCTTTCTGTTGTTTTTTCTTCATTTCATCAGTTTTAGATAGGCAGTCAAGTGAAACCCAGAGTCCTTCAGCACCAAACTTCCTATTAACTTCTTATTAACTGAGTCCCTTCAACGAGACATCTTGACGTTTTAGTTTGAATCCTTTCATTTCCTTTGCCAGGTTCTTGTTTCCCACTAGGTAACATCTCAAACCAGCGTACTGAGTTCAGGTTCGAGACGATTTGTCCCAAATGGGAAACTTCTCACAACAGATGTAAGACACGTTAAATAAAACACATGAATGTACCGACTGTACTCTCATATTACTGCTGTTGGTTTTCCAGCGTTGGTTCAGCGACCGATAAAACTAGCATCTCATGGTTCCTATAAAACTAGCATCTCATGGTCACTTCATAGCACCCAAATCAAATGTTAAACCACGCTGCTGATGGCTGCAAACTTTTACTGTTTCATTCATTTTAATGTAACTTGAAGGATTATATCATTTTATCATTGTTGTAATCATTATTAGTTGTTGATCGGTGACTGAGCTCTTCTACCTGTGAGGCGTTGGTGACGAGGGAAACTACCGAATGATCGAGGACCTTTAAATCTTTTTATTTTTCTATAATAAAATCAGTGACACTATGAGTCAAGACCAGCAGAATGGAAGGGTATGTCTGAAAATGTACATAATGTTGAATGTTGAACTGAAGAAGTGAATTCAGATGCTCTTTGACATCTATCAAGTCGAGGAATAAAGAAACCGATTCTCCTTAAAACTGCGATGACTAGTTCAATGTCAACCCAATCTCCAGGTTAGCAGGAATTCTGGATTCTGATTGAGCAATAGATCTCCTCTTACAGAGGAAAATGTAAAAATATATTCTGTAAAAACTGGAAGTTTAACCAGTCACACTTTGTGTTGCCTTACCAATAAAGTTTTTAAACAAACAATCTGTCTTTTATTTAAATGCTTATTACACCGAGAAGTTTGACAGACATTCTGGGCAACGCTGGTTAGCTAGGATTGCCGTTTGCCCTGGGAAGTCTTCGGCCATGTGGGTTTCATGTTGTTTTACACATCCCATCAGCAATGAGCAAACCGACTTTCCAAGAGGGGGGTACTATCTCAGCTGGGCTGGGTGGAGACAATATCTTTTGTGTCCTTGAATTCCTGTATGCCACGTTGCAGGAAAACACTAAAACATTACAACCAACATTACAACCAACTGTGTTTCACGGCGTTCCAGTGATTTACGGTATTTTTCCTTTACAAACTGATTCTCTATGCATGGAAACGTAGCCAGCGACGTCATTTAGTCGACGGTCTCATCCGATCGACTTACAGAGAGCAGCGGAGGGTTCAGTGTCTTGCTCAAGGACACTTTGGGAGGACCTGCGGCTGCGTTCAGGTCCGTCGGGACATCTCAGAGCTGCTTGGGTTTGTGTTCCTGCCTCAGCATGGAGACGTACAGACGGACGAAGCAGTAAGAGATGCCCAGGGCGCAGTAGACCGACGTCACCAACAGGGGGAGGAAGGGCAGCGTCTGTTGCCATGGTGACAGAGGGTAAACGATCTCACAGGCGATCGCCACGGCAACCAGACCCAGCAGATAGACGGCTTCCAGAGGATGAAGCAGGGATCCCTGGACACTGAGGAGATTAAGGGAGGACTCAGAAATACATGCAATGGGATTACAGTAATCTGATTACAAACAATGGTGACCATCAGTTAGTGAACAGTAATCAGATTACTAATTGATGGTTAAAAGTACGTAGATGACTGAACCATGTTTATAGTGAAATATTATATTGATATTAGCAGCATTAAAGTTACTGTTCAAAAGGATCCGACTACAGAAACAACATCTACCATGTGGAAGTGGTTATCATCTGCATAGCTGCGACTTCTTCATAAACAAGTAGATAAGTTATGGTGACGATGTTTGACAGGAAAGCAACTTCTTACAGCAACTCAAACGGGCAACGTTGCCTGCAGCAGGGAGAACTGGCAACATGAAGAACATCTGAAAAACCTCATTGTGGGGCTTCAGAGCCTTGAAGGTACCACGCCCGTCGTGGAGGAAGGCGTTCTTCACGTTCCCCAACCAGATAAATACTGAACACAATGATTGTCCAGCACATTGCTGCTGGAGTTTCCTGGCCTGGACAGACAAGAAAGCTAAACATTTGTATTTCCCACCTGAAGAGTTTCCTCAAAGCGGAGAACGAGTAGAGCGTGAACATCAGCATCAGCATCACTTTGATGGGCAGCTCTGCAAAGACAACATTTCAACATTTCATTACATTCACATCTGAGAGAAGAGTCGAATAGAAACAGTACAATCACCAACATTAAAATCAACAGCAAGAAATACAAAGGTCAGAGGTCACAGCACGCTGACAACAGGAAATGAAATATTAAGAGACATGAGGTCCAACTGTTTGGTAAAGACAGGATGATGTTCTACTGACCTGACCTGGTTCACCTGAGTGAAACCCGTCAACACCTTTAACACATTTTAATACTTAAGGACTTTATGTTGCTTCATATAGAAGGTCTGACGTAGTTGAAAATAGACATAAAACCTCAATATCAACACACGGGTATGTACTAGCCTATACTTCCGTTGATTACATTCATCCCCAAACCAAAACTCTAAACCCAAGTCCTAACCTAAATTAGCCCCTTGTGAGGACCGCCAATATGGCCACCCTGCCAGTCTGGGTTTTACCTGCTGGGGTGAAGATCAGGGGAAACAGGGAGTAATGTCCTGTGGTGGCCAGGAGCAGAAAAATCCCAGCATCCTCTGTGCTCTCAACCGCTAGGATGCTACAAGACGACAAACAAACAAAAAGCCCAAAAATCAACTGAAATTGTTCGCTCCACCCGTCTAATAATGCTTATACTGTAGATGGATGCATTAGCGTTGGACCTGAGCGGCAGGATCGCGATGAGGATGGCTTTTTCATGGACGTGCCAGCCGAACATGAAGGATCCCAGAGCGCAGAGCACCAGGCAGCGCAGGAAACCCCGGGCGCCACAAGGCCGGCACCAGAGTCTGAAGACCGCCGGCTTCAACAGGAAATGGGGGGGGGGGGGGGGGGGGGGGGGGCAACACATGGGAGGCTGGGTGAGCGATACAGTCAAGATCCACATCCAGTCTTCAATCAGGTTCGCTGAGGCTGGAGGTCTACTCCAGGGTTGGTTCTCTCCTTCTGAGATTCGATTTGCACCTCACATACATTTTCAGCAGACAGCAGTTTTTAGCCGTTTAGATCAGATTCAATGCAAGTATGTATAAATATGTTTTTGTCGTGAAGTTCGGTCTGTCCGTCACACATGGTATCTCAGCAAATACCACTTTTGGCCCACGGGGGGAGCTACAGTTAAGATGACATGTTGGCCAACATCATTGCTGGGGGCATTGCTGTTTACTGCTGCCTTGTTATGATGATGATGATGATGATGATTATTATTATTATTATTATTATTACTACAGATGATCAGAGAAATCATCCCAGTGTGATGTGGGAAGCTTCAGGGTGCCGCCTCACCCTTCCTTAAGGAGCTGCTAACCCTAAAACTGTTTCATTTAGTGTCACACGGTGTGCAGGAAACACTGAATCCTTGTCATATTTCTGAAACATGGTCACATTTTAGGATGTTGCACATTGGCACATACACTACCGCTCAAAAGTTTGGGGTCAGTTATAAATTTCCTTATTTTTGAAAGCACAATTCAATTAAAACATTAAATTGATCAGAAATACAGTCTAGACATTGTTAATGTGGTAAATGACTATTAAAGCTTTAAACGGCTGATTTTTAATTGAATATCTACATAGGCGTACAGAGGCCCATTTTCAGCAATCATCACTCCTGTGTTCCAATGGCACATTGTGTTAGCTCATCCAAGTTTATCGTGTTAAAATGCTAATTGATCATTGAAAACTGTTGTGCTGATTAAAGGAGCAATAAAATTGTCCTTGCTCAGGCTAGTTGAGCATCTGGAGCCTCATCATTTGTGGGTTCGATTATGGTCTAAAAATGGCCAGAAAAAAAATGACTTTCTTCTGAAACTCGTCAGTCTATTCTTGTTCTGAGAAGTGAAGGATATTCCATGCAAGAAATGGCCAAGAAACTGGAGATCTCATACAACGGTGTGTACTACTCCCTTCACAGAACAGCGCAAACTGTCTCTAACCAGAATAGAAAGAGAAGGGCAAGCACAACTGAGCTAGAGAACAAGTACATCAGAGTCTCTAGTTTGAGAAACAGGCCCCTCACAGGTCCTCAACTGGCAGCTTCATAAAAACACCCGCAAAACACCAGTCCCAACGTCAACAGTGAAGAGGCGACTCCAGGATGCTGGCCTTCTAGGCAGAGTAGCAAAGAAAAAGCCAAATCTGAGACTGGCCAAGAAAAGGAAAAGATTAAGATGGACAAAGAACAATTTAGGGAAGAAGCAGTCAGCAGGTATTCTGTCTATAATGGAGTGGCCAGCGCCGTCACCAGATCTCAACCTTATTGACCTGTTGTGGGAGCAGCTTGACCGTATGAAAGAAGTGCCCATCAAGCCAATCCAACTTGTGGGAGGGGCTTCAGGAAGCATGGGGTGACATTTCTTCAGATCACCTCAACAAATTGACAGCTAGAATGCCAAAGGTCTGCAAGGCTGTAATCGCTGCAAATGGAGGATTCTTTGACGAAAGCAAAGTTTGAAGGACAAAATTATTATTTCAGGTAAAAATCATTATTTCTAACCATGTCAATGTCTTGACTATATTTTCTTTTCATTTTGCAACTCATTTGATGAATATAAGTGTGTTTTCATGGAAAACATGACATTTTCTGGGTGACCCCAAACTTTTGAGCGGTAGTGTATTTCGCAGCTTCAATCCAAAAATGCTAGTATCAGTCTTCATAAACCCTGACTGTCTAAGCCCTCTGAACAACACTTAATACTGAACTGGGTTAATATTACCAGAGATCCCAGGCGACTGGACTGAGTCTTCAGATTCCCCTTCTGACTTCCCCAACAAGTTGGCCTAGATGTCCCTGACCTGAGGTATGTTTCTTCTGGGTGCTATTTGATATGTTAGAAAATGAATCTGTCCTGTTGTGCAACTCACCAGGAAGAAGGAAACAAGGATGAAGATGAAAACTTTAATTAAAGAAAACCTTTATTATAAAACCCTGATGAAGGCCAGTGGAAACACGCTGGATTATCCCAGGGATCTGTAGCCATATCCCAACCCTGTTTCAACTCACCATGATGGAGATCAGCGAGCAGACGAGAGTGATGGAAGGTGAGATGGAGGGCAGGACCGAGTGCTGGAACTCCTGGACCAACCCGCCGGTCATGGAGGCTTTGGGAAGCTCGGCCTCGTCCAGCAGCTTCAGACGAACTCCTGAGAAACACACCAGGACTCATCATACTCCCGGACTGTCTTGGAGCCGTTCTGGAGATGCTCTGACCCAGTCGTCTAGCCATCACAATTTGGTCTTTGTCAAAGTCTCTCAGATCCTTACACTTGCCCATTTTTCCTGCTTCCAACACATCAACTTCAAGAACTGACTGTTCACTTGCTTCCCAATATACCCCACCCCTTGACAGGTGCCATTGTAACAAGATAATCCATGTTATTCACCCGTCAGTGGTTTTAATGTTGTGGCTGATCGGTGTAGTGTTTTAAATAATGAATGAAATATGCATGGTTACGACTGCAAGGCAGAATTAAGGCTCACCTAGCACAGCCAGGGTTTTGTCCAGGACGTTGTAGAGAGCCCAGATGTTGGGAGCCCAGTAGGCGTGGCAAAGGCCTCGCTTAAAAGGGAAGAGCCTGGACAACACCTGAGGGAGCTGACCCTGGAACAGGACAAGACAGATCCAGTTCTCAACCATGTGACATTGAGGTCCAAGAGTCAGCAGGTTCATTTCAATCAACCACCACAGCAAATAATTTCACTGGTTAACACCCTTCAGCCAGAGAGGAGGAACTAGGGGTGACCAGGACAGAGAACTAACCTCCATGGACCAGGACGGGGAACTAACCTCCATGGACCAGGACGGAGAACTAACCTCCATGGACCAGGACGGAGAACTAACAGTACGGAGAACTAACCTCCATGGACCAGTACGGAGAACTAACCTCCACGGACCAGTACGGAGAACTAACCTCCATGGACCAGTACGGAGAACTAACCTCCATGGACCAGGACGGAGAACTAAGAGTACGGAGAACTAACCTCCATGGACCAGGACGGAGAACTAACCTCCATGGACCAGGACGGAGAACTAACCTCCATGGACCAGTACGGAGAACTAACAGTACGGAGAACTAACCTCCATGGACCAGTACGGAGAACTAACAGTACGGAGAACTAACCTCCATGGACCAGGATGGAGAACTAACCTCCATGGACCAGGACGGAGAACTAACCTCCATGGACCAGGACGGAGAACTAACCTCCATGGACCAGGACGGAGAACTAACCTCCATGGACCAGGACGGAGAACTAACCTCCATGGACCAGGACGGAGAACTAACCTCCATGGACCAGGACGGAGAACTAACCTCCATGGACCAGGACGGAGAACTAACCTCCATGGACAAGGATGGAGAACTAACCTCCATGGACCAGGACGGAGAACTAACCTCCATGGACCAGGATGGAGAACTAACCTCCATGGACCAGTACGGAGAACTAACCTCCATGGACCAGGATGGAGAACTAACCTCCATGGACCAGGACGGAGAACTAATGGACCAGGATGGAGAACTAACCTCCATGGACCAGGACGGAGAACTAATGGACCAGGACGGAGAACTAACCTCCATGGACCAGGACGGAGAACTAACCTCCATGGACAAGGATGGAGAACTAACCTCCATGGACCAGTACGGAGAACTAACCTCCATGGACCAGGATGGAGAACTAACCTCCATGGACCAGTACAGAGAACTAACCTCCATGGACCAGGATGGAGAACTAACCTCCATGGACCAGGACGGAGAACTAATGGACCAGGATGGAGAACTAACCTCCATGGACCAGGACGGAGAACTGGACCAGTACGGAGAACTAATGGACCAGGATGGAGAACTAACCTCCATGGACCAGGACGGAGAACTAACCTCCATGGACAAGGATGGAGAACTAACCTCCATGGACCAGGACGGAGAACTAACCTCCATGGACCAGGATGGAGAACTAACCTCCATGGACCAGTACGGAGAACTAACCTCCATGGACCAGGACGGAGAACTAACCTCCATGGACCAGTACGGAGAACTAATGGACCAGGATGGAGAACTAACCTCCATGGACCAGTACGGAGAACTAATGGACCAGGATGGAGAACTAACCTCCATGGACCAGGACGGAGAACTGGACCAGTACGGAGAACTAATGGACCAGGATGGAGAACTAACCTCCATGGACCAGGACGGAGAACTGGACCAGTACGGAGAACTAACCTCCATGGACCAGGACAGAGAAATAATGGACCAGGATGGAGAACTAACCTCCATGGACCAGGACAGAGAAATAATGGACCAGGATGGAGAACTAACCTCCATGGACCAGGACAGAGAACTAATGGACCAGGATGGAGGTACCAGGGTGAAAATTGACTTGAATGTGTCTGTATTAGTGTTTTGTGGGGCAGTTTGGGCTTCATTATTATAGTTTTTATATCTAGTCTTTTCTCTTGCTCAAGGACACTTCCTAATGAACGAATGAAGTACAAAACCCACCATGGCGATGAACGGGCCAAAGGACAGAGCGCAGACGGAGGTGACGATGCTGCCCAGAGCCACCAGGCGGACAGGACTGAAACTCCTCCACCTCACCGAGCCGTCTGCACACACAATTACAAAAACTATCATGAAAAGGGTTTTTACAGATGAAGGATATCTGATACAATGGCGGCTGTTCCATTGCACAACAAAACATTTTTTATTTGAGTTGTGTTGCAATCAAGGAACTAAAGATTATGTACATTCATGTTAGCGCCCCATAAAGAGCTAGCTTACAGGAACAGCTAACCAGCTGGTTTTCCTACCTGCGTTGTCCTGGGTGAAGCAGTAACTCCTGAGCAGGTAGACGCCGTAGGCAGGAGCGACGTACAGGTAGATGTGCTTCAGGTTCAGCAGGACGGCGAACAGCAGCGCCCCCTGCAGGTGCCTGGACTGTTCAACAGGAAAACAAGAGCTCAACCTTCCTGTAAATCAACAGCTAGAGAAGTTGGCTTGAGACCTGAAGGATGCCGGGTTGAATGAGAAGATGACCAGCTACCAAGTAGCTTGGGGGTAATTCTAGTTCTGTTCCAGGTTTCCTCCTGGAACAGTTCCTGGATCAGTTCCAGTTGGAGGTGTACTTTAAGAACGACTCTTATTTCAATATTTATATCACAATATATAGACAATTGTGTTTTAATTGTAATTTGAATCATTACTTTTGGGGGTCAGACTGATGCAGAATGACATGATGAATGATCATTGCATGTACATTGGGAGGGGACCTCCAGCTGTGAGGCTTCTTCCTCAACCCTGCTCTGTTAGAAGTGTGAGGGTTTCGTACCTGGAGATGTCTTGCCACTGACAGGAGGAGAAAACCGAACAAGAAGCCATTGTACTGGAAATGAATATCTGGGGCAAAACATCAAGGTGTTTAATAACTACAACGGATTCAAAAATGACTTTTCTCTCTTTCAACCTAGAAGTCAAATCTAGTCTCATCTTGGAAATGGGGCGGTTACAGGTGAAGGAGGCGTGATTGGGCGGTTACAGGTGAAGGAGGCGTGATTGGGCGGTTACAGGTGAAGGAGGCGTGATTGGGGCGGTTACAGGTGAAGGAGGCGTGATTGGGGCGGTTACAGATGAAGGAGACGTGATTGGGCGGTTACAGGTGAAGGAGGCGTGATTGGGCGGTTACAGGTGAAGGAGGCGTGATTGGGCGGTTACAGGTGAAGGAGACGTGATTGGGCGGTTACAGGTGAAGGAGGCGTGATTGGGCGGTTACAGGTGAAGGAGGCGTGATTGGGGCGGTTACAGGTGAAGGAGACGTGATTGGGCGGTTACAGGTGAAGGAGGCGTGATTGGGCGGTTACAGGTGAAGGAGACGTGATTGGGCGGTTACAGGTGAAGGAGGCGTGATTGGGCGGTTACAGGTGAAGGAGGCGTGATTGGGCGGTTACAGGTGAAGGAGGCGTGATTGGGCGGTTACAGGTGAAGGAGACGTGATTGGGCGGTTACAGGTGAAGGAGGCGTGATTGGGCGGTTACAGGTGAAGGATACGGTCGACTATGAGGAGGCCGAAGTTCCAGAGCAGCAGCACAGCCAGGATGAAAGATGGCCGCCTCAGGATGTCCTTGGAGCCTTTCTCTTCTCGTACTGCCCTGCAGCACCTGGTGGAGGTGGAGTGACATGCAGGTTGAACACAGTAGCCGACAGACCCCGAGAGTCCAGACGAGTCGTGTCCAGTCGGTCCCGTTAGGCGTCGTTACCAGAGCACCGCTAACTGACCGACCTGGTTGTAAGACTGGACTCGTTCCTCAAGACCATTTAAGGCGAGTTTAGATATTAGTGTCATTAAGACTTTACCAGTAAAGTGAATAATAACTTAAGGTGTATAGTTTTATAACCCTAACACCACAACACTGTATGTACGTATGTAGCATGTAGACCTGTAAATTCACATCCTTCAGTTTTTTCACATATCCTGAACCTGGTCCTGGTCCTGATCCTGGAGGCAGACTCACTCTTTGGCGCCGTAGATGAAAACCACGTCGGTGAAGATGACCGAGAGCCTCTGGAAGAGCACGGTGGCCGGGCTGGCGTAGCTCCGGTTCTCCAGCACCAGCATGTCCGGGTCGAAGCGGCGAGCCACGTGAGATAAACCGAACTCAAACCAGGCGAACAGCGGGGGGTAGTCCAGCGTCCACTCAGAGGAGGCCTGCATGGAGACGAGGAGCACACAGCCACATGAACCTTACTAGTATTATTAACATCATTTTAATAACCGGAGGACCTGGGGTCAACGCCCCACCCCGACACTGAATCCCTCCCACCTCCAGACCCTGACCTCTGACCTCCCTGTTGGAGAAGAGTCTTTCCCTACTGGGAGACGTAGAGGATCACGTTATTGTTTTGTATCATGTATCCGTCTGATTACCGACCTCATGGTACCACCGGGACACCGGGAGGCTGTGTGTGATGGCGAGCCAGTTCCTGTGCACCTCAAAGTCTGTGGAATGACTGGGAGACAACAGGAGGAGAACATCACACCCAACTGATATCTTTATGTCAACCAGGTAGAACAGGACTCAAGACCTTCTGGTAAATTCAGCAGACCAGTGATCCACCAAGCAGCACTTGAATCTAAACTTTTAGAATTGTTCTACTGTTCACTACCGCCCCAACACGGCATCTTGGTGGAAGATTGTGGGACGAACGAGGAAACCAATTCTAAAAGGTCCAGATTTCACTGAAATAAGTTCCACTGGGTGAATTATAAAAGGTCTTGAAGTCGTGTTTGACTCAGTGTGTCGGGAAATAAACAAGGCAACGTTAAACAGCCAGATGCTCTACGGAGTCTGGCTCGAGTTTCTCTCCATACATGAGAGGAAGGCACTACCGGGTCAGAAAAACACAAGAATAGTTTAGCTGGCAAGAAGCCTGACGAGTCTCGAGCTGACTGGTATTCGTATGTTTAAACACACCTACAGCAGGTAGAGCCATTCAAATGAATAACAGCGCCATCTTGAGGCATTTCGGGCTGGATTAGCTAGCAAGCTAACATCATTTAGCTACATAAGACGTTCTCATTGCCTCGTAGGTTAAACTGCCAAGACATTTTAACATCTGTCCTGAAATCAATAGAGAAATTACTTTAAACAAGCAACAACCTTAAATAAAAAATATATGACGCTGACATTTAATTTACCAAGTGTCCAGACTGTTGCTTATGATGAGGTGGCAAAGCTAACTGAAAAAGCAGCTAGCTTGTGTTAGCTGAATGCTAACTGCTGCCCCGGCAGTTTTGAACGCATCGTCTACCAAAGCAGATAAACAGATTGAGTTGTATCGATAAATTTGATTACTTCATAACAAAGCATTTTCACTCACTATGCGTTTATAAAGAGACATTTCAGGAAGGAAACTCCGAGCGCTAAAGCGGGAAACCAGCTCCAGCTGTCCGCCACGGGCGCCGCCATGACAGCTACGGCGTTTACTTTGTAAACAAAACTTTATTGAAAGCGCATTTATGATGCCTTCACGGTCTCCTCGCAAGCTCCTACTTCAGATTCACCGCAGAAGCCGCAAATACGTTGCTCGTTCTTGTATTTTTTGTCAGAGACAATAAAAACTTTAAGTGGCTCCTGGCGGAGTACTGAATACTAATTATGTACAAACAATGCCAAACAATAACAACAAAAATATTTTACCACTATAGGTTGTTGACAGAGCTTCGGGCATGGCTGCTGTCTGTCCTTCCCTCGGGCATGCTTGTATTTACCACTTTGTTGGGTTATTTGTTGTAATTCCGACAGCACGTGAAGGCAGAAAACTCGGTTTCGTCAGACCTCGCTCGGCTGTAATACGGTATCCGGTATCCGGTCTGTGGTCTACATGTCCAGCGGAGTTTAACGGAAGAAAATAAGAACTGTCTAGACCGGACCGGTTCTAATGAACGCCCTGCTGCGGGTTCTGCGCTGCCAGAGCCACCGCTACGCACACACGGCATGGAGGGGTAAGCTGGGTCTCCACGATCAACTCTTTATATACTGCTGCCTTCAAGTGCTCTTCCCAAACTCCTGCTTCAGTTCAGAAGTGGCAAATACGACTTGTGACGCATTCACGTGCTTTTGATGGTAAATAATATCAAACTGAATCATAACAAAGTCGTTTTTTGGTGGCTGATGAGTCACTTTCTGACAGAGAGCGGCTCTGTCAGATGATGTCATGTCATGATCTCAATTAATTTATTAATAACAAATGTATGACAACTAAAAGTTAAGCAGAGTGAAAATAGAAACATGCAACAGTACTAGTTATAACATGGGATCCCAACAATAACATAGTAATAAATTACATCATTGTTACCGTCAGTTACTGACATGTCGACACGCTCTCTGCCCCTAAACGTCACATCGCCACAAACTCCAGTCATATTTATCTCTGTGTTGGCTCGTTCACGTGCGCCCATCTCGTAATTACGATATTTCTGACAGCACTTGAAGGCAGAGAAAGATCCGAGATGTGACGGGCGGAGAGCATGTAGGCATGTCAATAACTCATGGTAACGATGCAATTTATTAATATGTCAGTTTGTTATTATTTCTGTCCAAAAGCACTTGAATGCATCACAAGTCCTATTTATACAACTGAACAAGGCAGAAAGTTGAAGTGACTCAAACTGGAAATGGTAGGTACTTATTGAACAATGAATCCCCATTGCTGATTGGACGAACTGTCTGTTTGTGTGTTCATTAGTTTGGCCCTTCAGGGCCACCGTATATTTACGACTTCTGGACTCAGACGTCCAGGAGGGAGAAGGGAGTTTTTATTTCTGGTTATTCCTGTTTGATCTTTACTCTCCGTCCTAATGATCAAACCAGCTCAGGTTTGGACTCGGAGAAGACCTGGTACCTGTCTCACCTGGTAACTGACACCCATGAATGTAGTTTCAGTGATTTGTGTAACAAAGTATTATTGTAATAATGTAAAGTATCCTCTAGTACTCTCTAGACTAGTACTCCAACTTGAGTACAATGTCTGCAAACTAAATATTTCAGCTGTATTTCCATCTGTGTGTGTGTGCGTGCGTGTGTGTGTGCGTGTGTGTGTGTGTGTGTGTGTGTGTGTGTGTGTGACAGATTTTCATGTTGGAGCACCTGTGGCGACTTACAACCTAAGGAAAGTGGAGTTAACTCCTTTGGAGCAGCGGAAACTCACGTTCGACTCTCACGCCATGGTCAAGGAGCTGGAGAGCAGCGGTGAGGAGACCACAGCTGGGCTAACATCAGATCCTCTTCCTGTCAGATCTCACTAACATCAGATCCTCTTCCTGTCAGATCTCAATAACATCAGATCCTCTTCCTGTCAGATCTCAATAACATCTCAATAACATCAGATCCTCTTCCTGTCAGATCTCACTAACATCAGATCCTCTTCCTGTCAGATCTCACTAACATCTCAATAACATCAGATCCTCTTCCTGTCAGATCTCACTAACATCAGATCCTCTTCCTGTCAGATCTCAATAACATCAGATCCTCTTCCTGTCAGATCTCAATAACATCTCAATAACATCAGATCCTCTTCCTGTCAGATCTCAATAACATCAGATCCTCTTCCTGTCAGATCTCAATAACATCTCAATAACATCAGATCCTCTTCCTGTCAGATCTCACTAACATCAGATCCTCTTCCTGTCAGATCTCACTAACATCTCAATAACATCAGATCCTCTTCCTGTCAGATCTCACTAACATCAGATCCTCTTCCTGTCAGATCTCAATAACATCAGATCCTCTTCCTGTCAGATCTCAATAACATCTCAATAACATCAGATCCTCTTCCTGTCAGATCTCAATAACATCAGATCCTCTTCCTGTCAGATCTCAATAACATCTCAATAACATCAGATCCTCTTCCTGTCAGATCTCAATAACATCAGATCCTCTTCCTGTCAGATCTCAATAACATCTCAATAACATCAGATCCTCTTCCTGTCAGATCTCAATAACATCAGATCCTCTTCCTGTCAGATCTCAATAACATCAGATCCTCTTTCTGTCAGATCTCAACAACATCAGATCCTCTTCCTGTCAGATCTCAACAACATCAGATCCTCTTCCTGTCAGATCTCAACAACATCATCCTTTTCTCAGGTTTTGAAAAGCGCCAAGCGGAGATCATCGTTTCAGCACTTGTGACGTTGACGACAGCGAACATGGACATTGTCTACAAGGACATGGTGACGTCAGTCCATCAGGTAGGACACTGAACATCACTAAATAACATGTTGTACTGGAGTATATGCTTTGAGGCTTGTGAGGCTTTGTAACCATCTGATCCATCATGTTAGTCAGTAATGTGTCAGGAGAACCAGTTGACTGTCTGAACCAGGTTGTTGTGGTGTGTCTGTAGATCCTCCAGTAACGTTCTCAGTAAAAGTGATCAGTGTGATCAGGTAGATTTGTCTCCAAATGTAGGTTACTGTGACTCAGTAAACTGTCTTGTCTTTAGCCCTAGTCTCTACTCCAAAACACTCTGAGTTGGAG
This sequence comes from Hoplostethus mediterraneus, assembly GCA_034670385.1. NCBI lineage: Eukaryota > Metazoa > Chordata > Actinopteri > Trachichthyiformes > Trachichthyidae > Hoplostethus > Hoplostethus mediterraneus. The sequence goes on along the minus strand of JAXDDW010000131.1, from coordinate 623,953 downwards.
CTGGAGAAGAGTCAGCTAGTTCACCTGAACTAACTGGTAGCTAGCTAACTAGTTACTGTTAACATGGGACGACTAGCCACTGCTAACGCTAGCTTCTACTAGATACGTTAGCTAGTGTGCTAACCAGATGTGTTAACAACAAGACAGTGATGGTTAGCTGACCAGATACTATGGTTAGCTAGCTAACAAGCTACATGATCTAAACACTAAATCAATCAGATGATCAGTGATGAAATGATCAGTTCAGTAGAAACAGACAGAAATGAACCATGAAGATTCAATTCTGTTGAGACGGACAGAAACACAACCAGCTGTTCAGAGCTGAGGACCTCCAAGATGGCCACCAGAGGGGGCGGGGCTACATCACCTGAAAGTCTCTCCTCTTCTCCCCTCCTCTTCTTTCAGGAAATTGCTCTGCAGCAGATCATGTCCCACTTAGACTCCATCAGGAAGGACATGGTGATCCTGGAGAAGAGCGAGTTCGCCAACCTTCGCTCTGAAAACGCGGTACAGAACTCAACGGTCTTGTGGATCTGGTCCAGTCTGATAGGACGCAGTTTGATTCATTACATATTTATTCTAGAATTGATCAATACACCGGTTGTCTATGAGAAGACTTCAACCTGAACTGATTCTGATGAGACATGCTGATCAGATTCCACACATTTTATCATTATTATAGTATATATTATCATAATAATAATAATAATAATAATAATAATAATAATAATAATAATCTAATCTAATCTAAAATCTAACATTAATGTAATTTTAAATGAGTTCAAATGAGCCTGAATTAAAAAAATGTTGAATGATGTTTAAACTTTAAACGTTAGACATTTTAAAACATTTTAGTAACATATTTCAGCCGCTAGGGGGCGCCAGGCCGCTGCTAACTCCGCCTACGAGTGTAACCCACAGTGCGTCATAAAAATGATTAAAATAGTTCAGGTTCCTGAAAAACCAGCCAACAACAGAAACAAGATAATCAAGAGAATAACATTGAAAAAGTATTTTAATGAGGCATTTTGACTGGACCAACTTTGACCAACTGGATCAACTGGTTCCTGTCCCAGTAATCTCACATGGTTTCTGTTTCTGCAGAAAATGAAGCGAGAGCTGGACCAGTTAAGAAACCGACTGGCGGTGAGAAGCAGATTTTTCTGTTCTGGACTAACCGGTCTGGTTGTTCATTTCATAGCATGTAGCTGAACTATTGTTCTATCTTGTTCTGTTTTACTCTCTAACTACTGTTTTTTTATTTTTTCTACTTTATTTTCTTGATTTTATTTATTCACTTGAACATTTTGCCCTTTTCTCAAGCTGTAAAGCACTTTGTGACATTTTGCTTTAAAAACGTGCTATACGAAGTTTTATTATTTATCTATTATTATTAGAAATTTGTATTTTCTAGCATAGCTCAAGAGGTAGAGCAAGGCACCAATGCTGCAGGGTTGGGGGTTCGATTCCATATTATCACATAGACACACTCATGCTACCGTAACGCGCCATGTAAGATACTTCCACATTACTGCTGCTAAAACCAGCTGTTAGACCGGCTGTTAAACCAGCTGTTAGACCGGCTGTTAAACCAGTTGTTAGACCGGCTGTTAGACCGGCTGTTAAACCAGCTGTTAGACCGGCTGTTAGACCGGCTGTTAGACCGGCTGTTAGACCGGCTGTTAGACCGGCTGTTAGACCGGCTGTTAAACCAGTTGTTAGACCGGCTGTTAAACCAGTTGTCGAAGCCCCAACCTTGCCTTGCTGTAGCCACCGGGCTCCACAGGGAGCCGAACCCCCAACCTCAGTGAGGTGTCCTGTGTGTTCAGGAGGAGAGCCAGAAGGCCCGAGCAGAAGCGAAGCTGGACATCAACCTGGAGAGCAGCAGGATCTCAGACATGGTTAGTGTCAAACATCACACACTGATCCTGCAGCATACAGGTGGCAGTATACATGTATAGTATGTATATAGTATATAGTATATAGTATACAGTATACATGTGTGTCTTTTCTCTGTCAGTTTACTGAGCAGGAGAAGAAGCTCATGGAGGCGAGCAGCGAGTTCCACAGGAAGGTAAACATCTAACTTTACCTATACTATACTGTACTATACTGTACTGTAGTATACTATACTATACTATAGTAGTGAAATGTACAGGTGGCTGTTATACCTGCTAGGCGTTACTGCCTGCTGTACCACATGGTGTCGTTGGGTCAACTGCAGGGTCATCGGTCAAGGCACCGGTTCATCAGTGTCTCCATGCCACCTGTCCCACCTCCTATCCGTCCTCCTCTGCCTCGCCTGCCAGCTTTGGTTGCCTTCTGCAGCGTTGCACCTGCTACTCCCATGTCTCTGGGTTGGCATGTTGTTGATGTGCTGACAGAGCCCAGCATCCCTCCACAGGATAGATGACGGACCTCTGCATTAGGAGTATTGCAGAGGGGGAAGCTCTCCTCGTTGCCAAACCACCGGTGAAGGTTTCAGTGATGGCAGAGTGTCCTAAGTTGATCTGATGAGGAAACTGAGTCGGGCTTGTGGAATTGTCCATCCATTTTCTCCCTGGCCTTTGGCCAGAAGCGCAGTGCTTCTCCTCATACAAGTCCTGCCCGTCCTACCTGGACTCTGCCGACAAGATGTAGATTTTGCCTGATCCACTTCAGCTTGTTCTTTCCACCTTTCCTGATTGTAGCTGTGGATACCAAGCCCCTGATGCAGTCAGGAATGTAGAACTCCATGGTGAGATCAATGAGCTTGGGTGCAACTGATCCATAGGTGAGATCAAACCACAAGACATGCAGGTTGCTTTTCTCTTTGCCACTGTGGTGGGATGCGTTGATTCTTCCAGGCAGTTCTCCGGAGGTTCCACAGGATGTTCAGTACACCAGGGAAGTTCTTGTAACGCTTGTACGGTATCCCATTTGGTCCTGGTGCTGATTCTGAGCTTGCCTTTCTGACAACCTCTCTGACTTCACGGAGCTTGGTGAGCATGGTGAACTGGGTGGTTGGTGGGGCAGGACGAGGCAGCTAGCCTGGTGGTCGTAATGAGGTTTCACTGCTGGACCGCTGTAGTGGCCCCTATGTGCTCCAGCGCCTTCAAGCCCTCCTTCTCCACTCCTGTTGCCTTCCGTCTCTGTACCAGTTGATGTCCTTCTTCCTTTCCCACCACATCTCACTCTTCCCTAGTGAATTCGTAACCGTCACCTTTTCCCACCTGCACTTCCAAAGGATCTTTGTCTCGGTAGCCATGTCGTTTCCATGTAATCCGTCCTGAACTATACTATAATATGCTATATTATACTACGCTATCTTGCACTATAGTATCTTATTAACATTATTAACTATATTGTATTACTATGACATCATGGCAGCCATCTTGATGCCCCTGGTCTGTCCTCCAGATAGCCGACATCGACCATGACAACATGGAGACCAACAAGAAGATCGACCTGGAGGTGGCCTCGCTGAGGACCGTCCTGGAGTCCCTCAAACTGGAGACGGTACGCTACCTCGCAGGTGTGTATGTTTTGTGAAAGCGATGCCATCTATTATTTTGACTCAATATGTGAGGAGAAGTTAACATCCTGACCAGAAGACGTCAGGCCTCTTGGGGATGGGAGGACTGTAGATGGTCCTCACTGTGACAGTTAGACGTCTAAGGGATTCACTGCAGGGTTTGGTCCATTAGGTGGAGGATGGGGGTGAAAGTCGGTGTGGGTGTTTTCTGATCAGACCTCTGTTCTTCTTAGCGACGGTGTTCGCCTGCCTGGCCATCACTTTGGGTTTCTATCGCATTTGGAGGTGAAGGACGAGACTCCAGAGGATCTCCAACCAGACTGGAACCACTGAGTCACGCTGGGTTCAAGGTTCAGTCAGGAAGGGAATCGGATGGAAAACTAAATTATGCTGAATCAAACACAAGAGAAATTCTGATGAAGTTGATGCAGACAGACAGTTGGGAAACGTCCCAATGGTGCAGAATAACGACCAGTACCATTACTGGTCCCAGTTACCAAGTCAATGTAATGTTAAAGGAGTTCTTGTCACATTTCAACTGTATCTTCCAGTCGTGTTACAGTTGTATAAAAATTCAACTTGAATGTGCTTGTTTGTTGTGATTTAACAGCATTTATCAATAAATAAATCAAGGCTTGGATCCTCTGTAGTGACAAACTGAATTTTATCTCCATGTTTCATTATTTATTTAAAAAAAACTTGTGATAATTTAATGGAATGACAATGAGACATTTGGCCAATGGGACCAGTATGAAGACACCAGTATAAAAGGTACTGGGACCGGTATGAAGACACCAGTATAAAAGGTACTGGGACCGGTATGAAGACACCAGTATAAAAGGTACTGGGACCGGTATGAAGCCTTTTGATCCTCTGATGTTGAAGTTCTCATCCCTTCCTGTTCTGTCGGTCCAAACCCGTATGAAGTGACGTCTGAAACCACTGAACACATTTGGGACTGAACAACTTCACCAAACCCTTTTGTGCCATTTCCAAAGTTTTCAAATACAATAAAATTATTTCCCCCTACATCTCCAGACTTTCCAAACGTGTAGAAACATCTTTAACCACCGAGCAGGTAGAGCGTTGTTGCATCAAGAAATCACTCCACAAGAAATAAGAGCCAGGGCACAAACACTTTAAATCCACAAACCTTTATTTAGTTCTCAAAAAACCAAGTAACAATTAAAACTGAAAGCGTCGACCTTCGGGGCGTCGGACCAATCACTGTTCACACAAACACAAAACCAATGTTCAGACTTTTTTTTTTTTTATTATTGAAGATCGGATTAAGACCAACCAAAACAACTAGGCGTTTTCAAACCTCTGCAAAGATCCAGGAGAGAAGGAACCACAGGCAAACCGGTAGGAAGGTTACCGCCGGGCTGATGATGCTTACCTTTCATTAACGGAGCCACTAAACCTGCAGCTACACCTCATCCAGTCTAGTTAAACTATACAAACGATACGGAGGAAAACAGTAATCATGGCCCTTTATATTCAATCAATATTACACAAGGGTACCAAAAAATACTTTAATTTATAAATTAAATCATTTACATACATCTTTCCCCCAAAAGAACAGGCTTTTCTCAAGAAACTTTACAGTTCAGTTCAATTCACAAAACCAGACACCTGTAGTCGACAGGCAGAATCCAAATACCAAAATGTATTCAAATGGTGTTGCCGTGAGGACCCCGCCTCAGCACGATAAAAAAATATCTTTTCCTTAAAAAAAGAGAAAGAAAAGTGTCGGCGAGGCCGAGAGGTTCAGCAGCAGGTTCCTGTGACGCTTCATTAGGAAATTGCACTTGCCGGCGTTTCGCCCTCCTCCGTTAAAACCTCGTCCTCCTGTTTCACATTGATAACCTCGCCACCTTCGGGCTCCGCTTCCTGTTTGACGGCGGCGCAACAGGAAGTCTCTCCGTCCTCTTCCGCCTCGCGCTTGATGAAGGCGCTGAGCGGGTGCTCCGTCAGCACCTTGTTGGGCGACGGGGTGACGTCCAGGAACGACGACGTCTGAGGAGACAAACAGCAGCACGTCACTTCCTGATGCTCCGCCTCCATCTGTAACCTTTTACTATAGCACCGTCAGAGGTCAACTGAGGTCACCCAGTCAGGATGACGCCTCGTCCACTGACTACCCTTCTAGCTTCACCAGAAGTCCATTCATTCCACAGCGCCCCCTTGTGGACGGTTAACAGTTCATCTGTTTGGACCAACTCACCGTTCATCTCCATTAAGGGTCAAAGAAAATCAACATGCTTATTTGTCAGGTAAGTAGCAGATTTAAAGATCATGACGTTCTAGTTACTTACATTTTTATAATCTTCATAACAGGAGGGATGGTACGTCTGGAAAGAGAAACAGGAATGAAAAACAAGCTGCTGCCTGGAATTCACAGACGGACAAGACGAACAACCCTCAGGATTCAACTGGTTAGTAAAGCACTGGTTAAGTAACTAGTTAGTTCTGTTTCTCTGCTTCCCTGTTTGTGTCTTTCGGTTTACATCCACATTAATATCCTGATTTTAACTTTTATATTCCGACAGCAATGCCAGGCTGAGTTCAAGACCTTTTTAATGCCACCTGGACTCTGAAAGCAGAAGGTAAAGCAGCCAGTTTCTGAAGGAACGTCGATAATGAAAGTTGTTCAAACTAAATGAGACATGAGGGCAGACAGACCTGGGACCTGTCAACACATTCTCAAGGCCTAACATTTACATCATTTCAGACTAGTTAAGGACTCGTGGGTGGCCTCCTACCTTCCCGTCCACCCGGATGGCGTTCTTCAGATGCCACTCCTCTTCCTCTTCCTCCCAGTACATCTCAAACGCCTCCTGGCAGATTTCACACGACTGCGGGGGAAAGCAGAAGAACCATCACAACACTGATGCTTTTTGTGTTTTCATCTCCTGATGCTTTTCTCCCACGAGTCTTTGCTGAGCAACTTTGACATAAGGTGACCTGCTGTGTCTCTAATGTTACACTAGTTAACATCGCAGAACGGGCAGCCAATCAGCAGTGGCGTTGGCATAGAGCCATTGTTTTGCATCAGAGTGTACGGTGGCCAAGCAGGGACATTTACCGGCCAGAAACAAGTTTTACCACCATTTGGTGCTTGGTAGTTTCCCTTTCTGACCCTGAACAAGACCTGTCATCATCGTCATCCTCCAGACGGTTTGTGACTGACCTCTCCCACCACGTCTGTTGTGGCCTTGACGCTCTGGAACTCCTTCTCCTTGGCAGCTTCCTGGCTCTTCTGCACCACTTCCTCGTTCACCTTCTCAAAGAAGTGGCTCTTGGCTCGCTCCTCCAGGTCGGCGATCTCCTCGAACTCGATCCAGTCCTGAGATTCAGACAGACAGGGTTACAGACCGACGACAGACCGGCTACCCTGTGGAACTATATTATGACTTCCATCATCTTCATCATTAGGGAGGAAGCAGGCTAGCTGGTCCTAATGAAGCCTGATGGATGCGTGTCTACGTCGGACGATTTGGGTTTGTCAAGTCTGACGCTGATATTTTGAGTCAGTTTTGTGCCGATTCAATAACTTTAAATTTGACCTTTTTCACACCAAAATGTTTGCAGTTTCTTCTCATGGACACTAAAACTGCCGAACCGATTCAATGTTGGAGACTCTGGGAGACGTTGAAGGTCATCACCAGTCTAGTAATACACTCACCGTCAGGCTGTAGTACCAGCGGCGGTGCGTGACCTTCCTGCTGATGTCCTTCTCGGAGCGGTTCTGCCGGTAGTGCCAGTCCAGGTGGTCGGCGTAGACGTCGGTCTGGGCGGCGGTGAACCTCATGCCGCAGGAGTAACACTGGATGCCGGTGTACAACTTGGTCACCACACTCTCGTAGCGCCTGAACAGAGCGAAGCACAGCGAGTCGACTTCAATGTTTTTCCACTTTAAAACTATTACCCAGACAAGTCTGAGTGTTTCCAGCTTGCTAAACTAGCAGGAAATCCCTTCAGTCAATAGAGAACTGAACCGACTGACCGCTAGCAGCTACAGACTAAACAGACTGCACCCGTTGACACCCTTCACCCTGCTTCACCTCGTTTGGCCTCCCGACCCTAACGACCAGGACATTCATGTTACAGGTCCGTGTGATGGTGATGACGGTACTCACTGTTTCATGTCGTCGATGAGGAAGCCGGTGAGGTCTGGAATGTCTTCGTCCTCCTCCTGCTCCTCCTCTTCCTCCTCCTCCACCACCACCGCCGGCGGCGCCACCACTGCCGGTGCTGCTGGAGTCACGGCGGAAGATTCTGCAACAAAACCAACATTATTTCAACTAAATACATTAAAAGAAACAAACTTGACCTAAAAACCTTATCTCAATAATTTTCAAGATAATCTGGATTATCAGTTAGGTGGACAGTGGCTCATATGCAGGTTGAGGTGGGCGGGGCTTACCAGTGCCGGCCGGCGGCGTAGTGTCGGACTGGGAGGGCTTGGCGGCAGGGATGATGCCGGTGGAGATGAGTTTGGTCAGCAGGTCGTTGACGTCAACCTGACCAAAGTGGCCCTCTGGAGGGACGAACTGGGGAGCTGCAGGTTCAATAAATAAAACACCAGTTAAATAAAACCAGTCAGACCGAAATACAATCCAACAATAAGTCATGAGGCTGCACTTTCCAGTGGTTTCAGAGAGCTAAAGTTCAAATAAACTAATAATGCAGCAATGAAACAAGCTAGCTCCTGTTTTGAAGGAGGATCTGCTTACTCGTTGGTCTGAAAGGCACTGGGTTCTGTGGCAGGAAGGGCTGGCTGAGGTTCGGCATCATGTTGACCTGCAAAACAACCAGACGGGTCAGAAAACAACATCCACAGAAGAATCAACGCAAACTGACAGTGAAGGACATTCGATGGCCACATCATTTCCACAGTCCTAAATATAAAAACCAGATCTATTTAAAGTATCACAACGCTCACCGGCTGCTGCATGTTGGCAGCCGGAGCTGCAGGGTTGTAGAAGGACCCGGCGGCCGGCTGGTTGAACTGCGGTCCAGGCTGCATGGGGAAGTTTCCTCCCTGCGGCAGGTTCTGCTGGGCGGGGAAGGGCAGCGGGCCGCCAGGGTACTGAGGGTTCGCGGGCTCCGGGAAACACTGGTTGGCCATGTTGAAGTTCTGCTGGGGGGGCCCGGGGCTGTCGTAGACGGCCGGGCCGGGCGGGCCCAGAGGCCTCATCGGGGTCTGTATGTTGTGGGGGGGGACGTACCTCGGGGGGCCCTGATGGCCGGGGGGGCAGTCGTAGCGCGGGGGCATGCCCTGGTGGGCCATATTGGGCATGTCGTACCTGGGACCGGGCTGGCCCGGCCCATCGAAGCGGATCGGACCGTCGAAGCGCATCGGACCCATCTGGTTCGGAGGACCGTCAAAGCGTATCGGACGCTGCTGCTGGAAGCCCATTGGACCGGGTCCCGGCACAGGTCCCATATTGTTGTCGAACCGCCGCGGCCCTTCGAAGCGTTGCATAGGGCCCTCAAAGTGCCCCGGGCTGGGCCCCTGTCCGTCAAACCGCCCCGGCGGTTGCTGACCAATGGGACCATCAAACCTGCCAGAGCCTTGAGGATGGGGCGGGCCATCAAACCTTCCCATGCTGTCCCCGCCCCTTATTGGGCCATGAGACATGGGCGGGCCGTCGTATCGTGGTCCGGGTCCATCAAACCTCTCAGGGATGTTGTGCGGAAGTGGCCCGCCGCCATCGAACCTGCCGGGGCCTGGGAGGTGCGGCCCGTCGTACCGAGACGAGTCGTCATAGCACCCGGGGCCGCTGCCTTCGTACCGTCCCGGGGGGTGCGGTCTGGCGTGTCCGGGCCCATCGTATCGCGAGGGGGGGTGACCTCCATCGTGAGGCGGCGTGTGTCCCGGGGAGTCGCTGTGCGGTCGGACCGAGGGGAGGGGACCCGCACGGGCGGACGGCTTGAGGATGGACCTGGGAGGAGGGAGAGGATGAGGGGCGTCCAGAGGCCCGTCGTCGGAGTGCTCGCTGTTCGGGCTCTCGAACCGCGGGATGGGGCTCATTTCTGCCGAGTCTTTCTGGTGGAGCGGCGAGAGGCGTTCGCGCTCGTATCCGGCGACCGGGGACTGGTGGGCCGGCGCATCCAGGCCGGCCGGGCTCGGACACTTCCTGTGGACCGCGGTCGACGGGGGGAGGCGCTCTTGCCTTCGCGGGTCGGCGTGGCGGGAGTCGGGGGGGGCGCCGTACCTCCTCGGCGCATCATAGCCGCTCTTCTGCTCCTCCCTCTCGTCGTAGCGCTGGCGCTCCGTCAGTGGCGAGTTCCACTCCCTCTCACCTGGAGCAGGAGAGTCGATACAGACCGACATTACAGATCAGGAACGTTTTACACTCTTAGAAAACACTCATCATCTGTATCCACTCTGCAGTTTACATTCAGTTATTGTGCTTAATGACAGCAACACTGCTCTCTAAAACACCGACCCTTGACCTCCTTACTATTGATTGCTTGTAATGTTGGTGATCCTAAATCACCAACATTACAAGCAATCAATCCTTAGGCAAGGCACTGAATCCCTCCCAGTCCCTAACCTGTGGCAGTGAAGACTATTCCCTACAGGAAGCAACAGACGTTATGATGTTCTACTAACTGGATTCTTTGGGGTCGGCTCTCCTCCTGAAGCGCAGGCCTGGCAGACACTTGAGGGTTGGGAACTCCTTGCCGTGGTTGTACTCCTCTATCATGGGAGTCTGGGCCAGCGGCGCCTCCTCGCGCTCCTTGCTCTGACTCTCCCCTACAAGGACCAACAAGTTTGAATCAGGGATCACCGGGACTTTCCTTTCTGATACAGGCTTGACAGATCCAACTACCACGTCTGCTCCATCATGGAGGTCCCAAACATATAACAACCAGAAAGATCTGGTGGGCGTGGCGTGGGTGGAGATGTTACTGCTAACATGTATTAATGGTTTGAATTCAGCAGACAAACACATGGGGTTCACAGCACCCGCTGGGAAACGTTTGGCAGTGGCTGGTGAGTTTGGTTGGGACGTCCCGTCCTGTTTTAAGTCTAGTTGGTGGTGAATGTTAAAGGTGCTGGTGAATTTTGAAATAATAACTTTAATTATAACTTTTAAGTTTAACTTTTAAGTGCCTAACAAGCCAATGAACATAAACGTATCTACCACAGCAGCTGGCCGACAGATGTCCTGCCTTGCTAACGGTTCTTTGTTCCTCCAGGTTACCTGGTCTGTCCCTGGCAGGACGGCTGTACTTGTGGGACGGGGGGGCAGTCCGGCCGCCAGGCTTCCCCCCCGGCCCCGCCGCCTCGCCCTCCTCCGGACTGTCCTCGCCTTCCCAGTCCTCTCCGCTCGGCCGATGGGTGACCTGGGTCCTCCTCAACTTGGACTTGTGCTCGTAGTACAAGAGCTCGGCCTCGGCCATGCCGTCGTGGGAGCGGGGCTGCGGCGAGGGGGGCGTGGTCAGCAGCGGCTGCTTCTTGGCGGGAAACGGAAGTGGCTGCGGGTCGCCCGAGGACTCCCAGCTCTCCGAGCGCTGCTGCTTCTCTTCCTGGTACTGGAAGAGCTGCTTGATCTGGTGGGCCACGTTCAGGAAGTCCTCCTGGGAAATCTCACCGCTCTCCAGACGCTTACTGGCCTGGACAGACCAACGGACGGAAAGAGAAAGGGACGAAAAGAGGGAGGGAAAGAAAGGTTTTTATTAACTACTTACATTGTATGACTGAGTACTTCAAATACTTGAATACTACTAAAGCAGATACATCTAACTGCTTATTGATGAGGCTTTTGTATGGCAACAGTGGTACAGAATATCATGTATGAAGGAAGTTATGAAGGTAGCAGCAGATCCACTAGACAAGCCAACCACTGAAACGTGTTTTGACGTTGATTTTAAGGAAACCCTCAGATAAACATCACAACAGTGTTAACGCACCCTCCTGAGCAGATCCCTCTTGCTGGCGGAGTTGAGGACGTCTGGTATCTGCAGGTTGGCGTCCACGCTGAGGCGGTGCTTGGGGGTTCGGGGCGTGGCGGGTCGCGTGGGCGTGTTGTATGGCTTGTGTCTCTGAGGGCCGGGCTTCCCGTGGGAATCCTCCGACAGCTTCAGACTGAGGACACAGAGTCCGGTTTAGATCAGGAATATAACTGACTAGTAATGACTCAACGGACACTTAGTTGTTGCTGGTTAGTTGTCACATTTCAGCAGTTCTTCTAATACAACACCGGACTACCGATCAGCCGCCCCAAAGTATTCAAACACACCCAACATATTGGAACACTTCCTTTCAAGTGACTTTAAGTGACTTTGTATTGGTTCATGTTGTCATAATGCTTTCTACCTGTTATATGAATTTAAATGGACTCACTGCTTGTTCTCCTCCCAGCCACTCCTCCAGCGGTGAGGAGGGTCCTTGGCCTCCTTGCCGTCGCTGTGGCCCCGGGGGGAATGGGAGTCCCTGGACTCGGAGTGCCTCTCCTCCGCCGGCCTCTTGGTCCTCCTGGTTTCTGGTAGGTTCTTCTTGGGCGTGAGCCTGTCCTCTCTGCCGGCTTTGCCGTGTTGCTGTTCATCTGCATGAGGCCTCCTGGCTTTGCCGGGTTTATGAGACGGCGACGGGGAGGAGGAGCTGCTCCTGGCTCTGCCCTTGGGCGACCTCCGGTCTTTCCTCTTCGGGGAGGCGGCGGCAGCAGGGGAGCGCGACCTGGACCGGGAGCGAGTGCGTTTCCTGGCGTTGGTCCGGGCGTTGCCGCCACTCTTGAACTCTGGCTTCTCCGCAGACTCGTCCCGGTCGTGTTTGGTCACCGAGCCGTTCGCCACCCTCCCTTTAGCAGACTTCTGAGGCTCGGACGGCCGCACCGCGTCCTCTCTCTCTTTCTTGTCGCTGCATCTCTTCTTCTCTTTCAGCTCGTCGCCTTTGATCTCTCCGGTCTTGTCCTGCATGCGTTTCCGCAGCCGGGGGTCTTTCTTGGCGGCGTCGGTCGTCCTCGGGTTCTCCGTCTCCGAGTGCTTGTTCTTACTCTGGGCGGCTTTGGGCATCGGCGACAGGGATTTAGATTTGGGCTTCTCCTCCAGCAAGTCTTTTTTCGGGGCCCTCTTATCCGGCCTGCTGGGTTTGTCTGGCAGTCGTTTGTCTGGCAGTCGTTTCTCCGGCGTGTGAGCGGCGCCTCCCACACCGGGGTTATCTTTTTTACCGGCAGGTTGGTCTTTGGCCTGGGGGGCTGCCGGGGGCCCGGTGCGGTTGAGGCGGGGGTCTCTGGTGGACGGCTTGGTTTCGGTCTGAGGGGGGATCCAGGGGCGGATGACTGGGGCTGGCTGGCTGGCTACCTTCGGCGCTGTGGCGGGGACCGCCGGAGCGCCGGCCGGAGGAGAGGTCGGTGTTATGGGGAACCCCCCCGCCTGGAAGCCGACAGAAAACTGCTGGTGCTTCTGGTTCGTTGGGGGAAGAAGAATAATCGTCAATGAAACAGCAACTCACCAAGAACACTTTACTACTTGTAACTTCAGGTTTTAGCCTCTCGCCCTCTGAGAGCAGCTAAGCAGTCAGTCAACGTTTGTGAAAACAGGCAAAAACGAATCTTAACAGGGAAAAACAAGTTATACATGATCTGTCAGTAAAACAAGTCTTTCAACAGGTGGTTTAAAAGCTGTCCTGCTGTTGTCAGGCAGCAGGCTGCAGAGCTTTAGGGCCGGAGGTCTGAAATAATCAAGTGTTTTATGAAGTGATGGAGCGTTTCTCCTACCAGCTGGGCCTTGGTGTGCTCCAGCTCCAGCTCGATCTTCTTCTGCTGCAGCTCCAGGAGCTGTTTGTGCTTGGCCAGCAGCTGCTGCCGGATCAGATGCTCCTGGTTGAGGCTGGCTTCGCTGATGGCCGGGGCCGGGGCCGGGGCCGGCGCCGGCTGGGGCGGCGGGGGCGCCGGCTGGGGGGTGACTGCCCGCGGAGAGGACGCCTCCTCAGACTGGAGACACAAAGTTTGGAGGGTCCAGGTCAGAACAACACAGAGGTAGATGGATATGTGGACAAGAGCTTAGGTCCACGTCAGGCAGAACAGACGGCGAGGTGAAACAAGTGTGTTCGTCACGGCGTGGTGACGGGATAGAAATGATGACCAAGTAATTCTGGTTTGGTTTATGATCCACAGGGCAAACAAACATCCAAAACACTGAAATATGAAGAAACTTATCAATGCACATAACTGTGCCTTAAAGGAGACAACTGGCAGAATTGTTTCAAGAGGCTTTTCTATCGTATCTCTAAAGGTCTGTGGACCAAAACTTCAGACACATTGATCTGCATTGCTTGCTTTCCAAATTCTTCTGACTTCAGTGAGATGTTTGTCAAACTGAGAATAACTCTATATCATACTTGAGGGAAGCAGGTTCTCAATTTCTTGTCAAATCAAAGTGGAACTCTGAATCTTTATCTCTATTCCCGTTTGCGACACGTTTTTAAAAAGCACAATAAAAGACAACCCCACTTTATTCAACCGTTGACACCAAAGTATACACACCTGCTTTAAAAACTTAGGGTTGACATGAATGCTGGCGTTGACGGTGGGAGGCAGCGGCTTGATGGGCCAGGCCGGGTCCTGAGAGTTCACCCGCACATCCAGAGCATACAGCTTCTTCAGCGGGAAGACGTCGTCCCACGTGGAGCGCAACTTGAATAGACTCTTTCTAATGTTTTCATCCACCTACAAAGAGATGACATGACTTGGTCCACAGCTACCAACAAATAACCAACTAAAAACACTAACGTCATATTTAGTGCAGCACTACCAAAGCAACAGGTAACTTCTACTTGAAATGTGTTAGTACATCATGTCCATCATGTCTCTTAAATGGTAAATCTAGGAACAAGTGGAAAAACTTAAGCATGTAATTGTAAAACTGCAAAAGCAAAGCATACAACCCAACCACCCACTTTATTAGTAAAAATGCTTTATGGCATTAAATACACAAGCAGAATGCAAGAGACTAGACATGAAAAGCAAGCGACAGTAACGAGGAAATCAACTTGCTGCTAGTTTTCTTAGTGCTTAATGTTTTAAGAGTGCTAAACGGCAACAAAGAGAAAACAGTGTGTACCTTTTCAAAGACACATATAAATGTAGTGACTAGGTTTTTAGCAAACACTGCAAGGTACTCTCCTCCAACATTCTTCACTATGGAATCCACTAAGTACAAAACTGGAAGCTTCTCGGAAGGTGGAGCCTGGAGCAATAGAAAACTCAACAAGTTTAGAAAACAACAGGGGTTAACTCAACATTTCAGCATCAAACACAAGATAAGAATTTGTAGTTATGAGTTTACCCTGAACCCCCCTCCCTCACCACCCACACCTAAAAAAAAAACAACCCAAAAAACAAAAATGTGCCATCAGAAAGTCTGTAAGAAAAGGTTTCCATCAGAGATGTGTCAGATCCAGATCTTCCCCATGCAGAAAAAACCCACAAGATCCCTGCAGCATATTGAGGTCTTGACCAGTAACGTGATCAGTTCAAAACAAAAGCAGGGCGTAGGAAATCAGCCATATTAGATAGAAATGAATGGAAGTTAACGGTCCAAAAAGTCCAACATCGAGAAATCCCGAACCCGGGGGGGAAAAAGTCCACGCTTGATGTGTTGAGGCTCAAAAATATACATCTCCATTTAAAAATGTTGGTTTGTGTCCAGTCCTTGGGAACCATGTCACAGTACCTCCAAAGAGGGTTTCGCACCACTCTTTGTACTTTACCCTGACGACAAGTCAATGAGTCGAACCCTTCCACTCCACTAACGGAAGTATTATTCCACACCGATTGGAGTTACCAATTGAAAATGTTTTTCCTTCATGGTTACAAAAAAAAAATTGTTACCCCATTAGAAAATAATGACAGATTTTAAGCATTTAAGAAGGTAAGAAGCTGCAAACTGCAATTAGACTATCTACTAAAGGTTGGCAAGCCGAAGCCTACAGTTGCTAAACTCTGCAGCAGTAGTTACAGCCCAAACTGAGTGAATACTGTATGTGAACAAAAGCGATTAGATCTTCTAATGAGTGACACTGATCAGTGTGCTTTACGCCAGTCAGGAAATGGAACCAGTCATACCAATAAATTACACTGGGAAATAAAAAATGACAAAAAGCACATTTCACATTTTTTATTATAACATTTTAACCATTCATTGACATTTCCAAAATTCACGATTCACTAAAGAATTATGGCAGGAAAATATCTATCCGATCAGGCTTCAAACGACTAAAGAGTGACTCCGCCAGCTGTCAAAATGCAAACACTGACCAGAGAGTTACTGTATCTGGGGCAAAGTGCTGACTGCAATGCAACGCTATGAGGGGGGGGTCCTCTGAAGTGGCTTCAACTGCCGTGTTAGATGGCTGCTATCCCACAACATGTATTAACAGTAAACTAGACTGAGTAGCAAGTCAGACAACAGCGGTGTGCGCTAGCCAGGGCTTTTATTTTGAAATTGTCACCATGTATGGATAACTGGACCCTAAACGGATATCCTGGTTGTTCTGGGGGAGTAAGTCAGGCAAGAACTGGGGAGTGAAAGTTAAAGTAGAGATCCACAGTTACATTAAATTTACCAGTTACATTAGATTAACGATTTTGAAGGTTAGCATTAGTGAAGCAAACAACGCTAACGCAGAAAACCACGACTTCACCCTGTAATGTCACCGAGACGCGTCCCGCTCCATCGACATGAACAGAATCTGACTCGGTGGACTCGGGTTTTGCAGCAAACAGCCTAGTCCGCCGAGTCCACCGAGTCCGTCTCCTATTTATTGTACATGGAGCTCAAATGTTTACCTCTTGACTGACATTAGCAGGAGGCCTGGCTCTGGTTTCTAAGCTTGTAGAAGGAACACATTCTTTATCGTGTTTCACGGTGGGTTTTCACTTCGGTGAGCACGGGGCCACAACATTGATTCCCAAGCAATGAGGCGACTTTCTACAAGAGAATAGTTCCAATGCAGTTATCGTATTTAAGGCAGGACTCCATATCTATGTTATCGGTCTTCTAGCGAGCACTAAAATGTACAAATATGGAGTAGAGTTGAAAAAGGGTGCCGTGCTACTGGATAGTGTTGCTAACGTTAGCTAGCACAACAACGACAGCGAGTGACATGTCTCGTAGCGTTAGCCGCCATGTTTAGCTACTAGCTAACAACCTGTACCGTTGGCTACTACGTCGACATAAAGCATCTGAAATTGAAAATTCTATATTCATAAAAACCTTGCTTATTTGTGCTTCAATTATTGCGACGATATCCTTGGCGAAGTGCAGGTTTTCCTCGGCCAGAATGGTCAGCATGTTGATGTGAGGTTTGCTGTTGAAAGTCAAATCTTCCAGCGAGGACTGATACTCTCGGCAGGCATCTTCCCTCGCCGCGTCGTCGTCCATCTTTGAGCTGAGCGACCGGTCACAATCTACACCAATCTTATCGTTACCATAACCATTGATTACGAGGCAGTCCATGAACACATTTAGCTAGCTAATTCTGTCGGAACTTAGTGCAAATACGTCAATTTTAGATTATTTCAGCCGTCGCCAATTCCCCTTGGTTCTTTTCCGTTTGGGAGAAGATGGCGACTGAAACTTGGACGACTGGTACGTCACACCAAAGTATTTATATCTGCCGTGACGTCAGTAGCCTGCCATTGGCCTGTTTCAGGAGCACTTGGCCGGGATGTTTATTTTCATTGGTCCAAAAATAACGGACAGCCAAATTAGCCAACCAGAGCGGGCATGTTGCATAATACTCTGCCAAAAGACGATTACCCAACGCACACGACCCCACGTGATCCTGTAAGCGCCCACGAGGCCCAGCCTGGCCCGATGTCACCCTGCAACTTACTTCCATTACTTATGAGACGGTTTGATTCTCTCCGGGTCTGAAGTGAGCATCGCTGTTCTGTCTCCACCAGGACAGAGAGATGAAGTCTGATGATTCTCCGGGGAATATTGTGTTGTTGCAGCAAAGCAAATAGACATGAGATAAAAACAAGAACAGGTGTTATATAAACAGTTAATAACTGTTCTGTAAACAGTTAATAACTGTTCTGTAAACAGTTATTAACTGTTTATAGAACAGTTATTAACTGTTCTGTAAACAGTTAATAACTGTTCTATAAACAGTTAATAACTGTTCTGTAAACAGTTATTAACTGTTCTGTAAACAGTTCTGTATGAGTGTCCATGACCTGCTGCTGTCGGCCAGCGTGGATCTCAAAGACATTCAAGTTTAGTCAGAATCGGCCAGTGGTGTCTGAGATATAAATGCTGGATCATTATCACACTTGGTCTGATCAATCTGTTTCATTAGCAGGTTATTGGTCTATTGGTTTATTGTGTCATCACTGATCCACAGTACTGATGGTGACTGGACCCTGTGGTACATCTAGCCTGGTATCGCCCACAGACCAAACCAAAGGGTGTTTCATCATCAGTCAGATATGAAGCAGACGGACCAGCCTGGTGTTGTGAGAGCCGCAGGTTCAAACCCCCCACCCTGCTGAAGCCCTGCCAGCTCAACCTGAACACATTCATATAGTTACAGAACTATTAACTAACGATCACTGATAATGAAAGTAATGAGACATGATCATCTGAATCCTCATGTTCCTCTTTCTGACCTCTGGACCTCAACAGTGATCAACCTCTACCAGGTCACGACCTCTGGACCTCAACAGTGATCAACCTCTACCAGGTCACGACCTCTGGACCTCAACAGTGATCAACCTCTACCAGGTCACGATCTCTGGACCTCAACAGTGATCAACCTCTACCAGGTCACGACCTCTGGACCTCAACAGTGATCAACCTCTACCAGGTCACGACCTCTGGACCTCAACAGTGATCAACCTCTACCAGGTCACGATCTCTGGACCTCAACAGTGATCAACCTCTACCAGGTCACGACCTCTGGACCTCAACAGTGATCAACCTCTACCAGGTCCTGAAGCTTTTCCATCTGCTGCTCTCAACACCTGGTGTCAGGTAGGTCTTTCCTGGGAGAAATCCTCTGGAGACAGGAAGTGATGCGTTTTACAATTACTTCCTCTCCCAATCTCCACTGCTGGCTGAGCACAAACTCCCAGAGGACCTTGTGACCTTTCAATCTCTCCTTCCACTTTTTCCTCTCCATCTTTCTTCTGCACTGAAATTCAAACTTCATCCAACCCTAAAAACGTCCCCCTCCCCGACCACCTGATCCCTGCTGGTGCAGCTGATCCTGTCTGCCAGGCCGACACATTTTTGGATATTATTAGCCACCATTAAGGGGAGGGGCATCTCAAATTACAAGCCATCTGACCCCGCCCCCACCCCACCATGTGACCATAACCATCTCGGAGTGAAACCCTTCAGTACAAGCAATAAAAGGACGAAACAAATGTAAAAAGACAAGAGTTTATTTGTGGTGTGGAAGAGGACAGACAGGTGACTGAGCTAGTCCTGGACCGAGTCGATACCGGACCTCGGTATCAGTGCAGCCGGTCGAACTCCAGAGACGATGACAACAACAAAGTCAGACCTTCAGCTGCGACACAACCTCCTTTACCTCCTTTACCTCCTTTACCTCCTTTACCTCCTTTACCTCCTTTACCTCCTTTACCGGGTTCCCACTCAGCTGGAGACGCTCAGGCTCCCGTTTGGTGAAGTTCAAGTTGTCATGTTTTGGGCCTCGTGTCTTTCGGACCTGATCACTCGGCTGCATCTTCATTCAAAATATAATTAACAAAAATCAAGAACTTTAAAGGCCCTGGGAACCTTGTTTACAGTGTGAAAAAGGGCAGAAAATCATGTTCCATGCAGTTTAGATACTGATGGTGAATGGACCCTGTGATATATCGGCCCAGTATCGGCATCTGTACACCCCCCCCCCCCCCCCCCCCCCCCCCCTTTAAAGACATCAGTCAGATATGAAGCAGACCTGGAGGAAAGGGCGTCTGAAGGCCTGAAGCAAGAAAACGCCTGGAAACTGTTAGGAAAGAGTAAAAAAAAAACCCTGAGGAAAAAACAGAAATCATACTGGCGCTGAAACAGGAAACTAAACCAGAGAGACCTAAACCTGGAGAGACCTAAACCTGGAGAGACCTAAACCTGGAGAGACCTAAACCTGGAGAGACCGCAACAGGACGGGTCACCACATCGGTCCCCATCAGACTGGTTCTGGGTCTCCATGTTGTCCCGGTTACCCGGTGGACTGGGCCAGACATCAGGCCGGTATGAAACATACTGATGTAGCATTTTGTTTCTCAAATGAAGACTACATTTCCCATAAGTCCCGCTGCTTCCTGTTGATTTATTGATGGTAAAATGAGCACCAACGTGACGGCGCCCCCCAGGGTGTTCTGGGACGTCAGTCTGTGATGAAACCTGCAAGTTTCATCGGTCTGGTTTCAGTGGAGAGTTTTAGTGTCCGTGATGGTCTGGATGAACCGAACACTGGGAATGTTTTGGCAGTAAAAGGGTGAAAATTAAAGATATTGATTATCAGCACAAAATCTCTCTGCAGCTTCACCCCAAACTCCACCAGCTCGCATGACCAGTTCCTCTGCTGCTCCGCCTCCACAACAATCCCCGTACATGTATTTTACATTTCTGGTATTTGGTGATGGAGGTGAAACCACTTCCTGCCTGGGTTCAGGGTTCAGGGGTCAGGGGTCAGGGGTCGGAGTCGGAGCCGTCGCTGCTGTCGCGGCTGATCTCGATCTGCAGCGACGGCAGGTTGTCCAGGCGGCTCTTCTTCATCTTGTGGGTCAGCTGCTCCTGTTTCTGTTTGATCATGGCGCCCCAAACCCTCTGCAGCGCCGAGTCGTCCTCCTCCTCGTCCTCCTTCGCCTCGCCCTCCTCCCGCTTCCTGCCGCCGCCGCCGTCGCCGGCGGCGCCCAGCCTGGAGGACGTGAAGACGCCGGCCGCCCGGCCGCTCGGCTTCCGGTCGCGCCGCTCGGCGCCGCTGCCGTCGGCGGAGCCCAGCCGGCTCCACAGCCCACCTGCAGGGGGCGACACAACGAGACCTTCACTTAGAACGAAACAAACCATGAAGCCGACGCCGCAGGTCGGCGCCGGTTCCACAAACACAAAGAAGAAGCTGGTGGAGTTTTTTTATGGCCCTCAAACCCTGCCCGCCCTCACATCAAGGACCCTCAAACCCCGCCCTCTCTGGCAGCCATCTTGGAGGTCTGGTTGTGTTTCTGTCCGTCTCAACAGAATTGAATCTTCATGGTTCATTTCTGTCTGTTTCTACTGAACTGATCATTTCATCACTGATCCATCTGATTGATTTAGTGTTTAGATCATGTAGCTTGTTAGCTAGCTAACCATAGTATCTGGTCAGCTAACCATCACTGTCTTGTTGTTAACACATCTGGTTAGCACACTAGCTAACGTAGCTAGTAGCAGCTAGCGTTAGCAGTGGCTAGTAGTAACTAAATTAGCCTAGTTATCTAGATAATATTTTCCCATACTTGTCTTTCTGTCTTTGGAGGAATTTGAGAAGAGGCCCCTGGCTTCCTGGCTGGCCACGCCCAGCCTGCTGTGCACGTCTCTGATTGGCTCTCGGGTTGCAGGCGCGTCTCTCTGGGAGACCGGGGAGGCGGAGCGTTGTCTCTCAGGGGAATAACGCCTCTTCCCCAGCCGCTGCCTCACATCTACAGCGAGCAACAAACATGTTAACATACCAGGACATGTTGGACTAACATCATGTGAAAAGCACCATCACTCGTTCCACTGTCTTCATCTGATGCCCTCTCTCTTTATTGAATCAATACCTTATCGATTCCCTTATTGATTCCTATTAGATAAACTGACATGCAGCTTTATTGGAGCCCCTAAAGCTGAAACACATCACGGTTTCTATTCATGTCACATGGCGAGGCTGTCGGACCGAACAGCACCAGCTGAGGATCAGAGGAATCACTAGATCACCGCTTCACTAATACATGTTAGCAAGTGAGATAAATACTCTTTATTACCACTAATAACCTCGAGCAACAAATGACATCACCAGAGCTAGCAAAACAATGAACAGCAACAGACCTGTCTTCCCGGCGGCGGCCACCGGGGGGGGCTGTCTGTGCTGGGCGAGCCCTTGTCGTTTCTCCTCCAGCAGCTGCCTGACATCCGTCACCTTGGTGGGCGACGTGGTTTTGGTGCTGCTCAGCGACCCGGTGCTGCCGATCCGGGTCTGGACGCCGCTGCCCGAGCCGCCGTCGTCGCTCGACACCGAGTTCCTGCATGCAGACAGGAAGTAAAACAACAGGGAGGTCAGACAAGGACGACCGGAGGATGAACCTGAAAGAACATCAAGAAAGCAGGACGCTTCATCTGACTGACAAAATCAAACGGCATGTTGTCTGGCCCTCCACCAGGGGGCGTCTGGCCCTCCACCAGGGGGCCCTAACCCCTAACCCTAACCCTCCACCAGGGGGCGTCTGGCCCTCCACCAGGGGGCGTCTGGCCCTCCACCAGGGGGCGTCTGGCCCTCCACCAGGGGGCCCTAACCCCTAACCCTAACCCTCCACCAGGGGGCGTCTGGCCCTCCACCAGGGGGCCCTAACCCCTAACCCCTAACCCTAACCCTCCACCAGGGGGCGTCACTCCAGAGAAAGCATCGACCCCCTCAAATGGTGAAGATCTCATTTGGGTTCTCTTGGTAGTTCTTTCAACGTCCTTTATTCATGCATGGTTTCAATGAGGACTATTTAATTCAAGTTAATTTAAGGGTAAAGGGAAAAGTTAAGGGAAAAGGTAAGGGTAAAGGGAAATGATGAAGGTGAAAGTTTAGGGGTAAAGGTAAGGGTAAAGGTAAACATTAAGGGTAAAGGTAAACGTTTAGGGGTAAAGGTAAACGTTAAGGTAAAGGTACAAGTTAAGGGGTAAGGGTAAAGGTTAAGGGGTAAAGGTACAAGTTAAGGGGTAAGGGTAAAGGTTAAGGGGTAAGGGTAAAGGTTAAGGGGTAAAGGTAAAGGTTAAGGGGTAAAGGTAAAGGTTAAGGGTAAAGGTGAAACCAAAGTAAAGGCTGTCCTGACCGGATGCTCTTCAGGTGGCTCTCCAGCTCGTCGGCGTACATGGTCATCTTCATGCTCTTCTTGGGCGACGGCGTGGAGATCATCTTCAGCTCCAGGTCGTAGTCCATCTCGTCCGACTCGGACCAGGGAGACGGAGACCGGCCCGCCCGGGTCCGGAGCCCCGCCCCCCGCCGAGCGCAGGCCGCCGCCCCCTTTCTCCCGGTACTCCACCACCCTGTCGTCAGAGTCCATGTCCTCCTCGCCCTCCTCCTCATCCTCTTCCTCCTCCTCCTCCTCCTTGATGGGCTCCTCCGGCAGGTTGACGAGGTCGGCTGGAGGGAAGAAGGCCAGTCGAGTAAACCTGACCTCTGATATGATTGATTTCATACTTATTGTAGAACTGATCAATACTACGCTGGCTGTCTTAACCTGATCTGATTCCTCAAGCATGGATGAATGTCTTTTTAGTATTGGTAAGACTCATCATGCTAGGCTACCCATAATGCCTTGTGTTCTGGGGTGGTTTCCTGTAGCTGGTTGGATCCCGTTCTCTCTCCTAACGAACCACCACAGTTCTCTTCTACCCATAATGCCTTGTGTTCTCTTGTTAGAGGACTGAGACGTTTTCAGGCGTCTCGTCGGTTATTTGGTGAATGTTGTTGTTCTCACCTGGAGACCAACCAGCTACAGGAGGTTAATAAACCCACCAGAACATGCTGGCTGTGAACGCAGCCTCAATCACTTTCTGATATCAAACTGGAAATACCTCAACGTGACATCACGGCGTCTACCTTCGTCAGAACAACATGAACTAGATGAACCAGGACGTGTCAGATCATTCAACCCTGGGCTCTACTGCGCCTCCATTCCCCCCCAACTGGTTTGTGTTTGTGTGTAAATAAAGTTGTGTGGTACCAGAGTGGCGGTGGGTGTAGGGCGGGGTGTGGCCCATGCTGTCACCAATCAGAGGCTTCTTGCTCTTGATGACGTCTCGCTGTATTCTGCGGGTGTGAAACCTCCTCTTCCTGGGGAGAGGAAGACGTCGTCAGAACTAAAACTCAGAGAGACTATTAGTTATCTGAAGGCCCGTGGTCCTCCTCTGGTTCTGGTTCTGGTTCTGGTTCCTACCAGGAGTTGCTGAGGATTCCCTTCATGCCTCCGTAGTTTGGGTTTCCATACTTCATGTAGTATCGGCTCCGCCGGGCGGCGCCCAGCTCCTTCTTATCATCTGGAAACAAAACCAGGATGTAAAGAGACGCTTCAATGGTGGTGTGTGTGTGTGTGTGTGTGTGTGTGTGAATGTGAGAGTGAGTGAGTGAGTGAGTGAGTGTGTGTGTGTGTGTGAGTGAGTGAGTGAGTGAGTGAGTGAGTGAGTGAGTGAGTGAGTGAGTGAGTGAGTGAGTGAGTGAGTGAGTGAGTGAGTGAGTGAGTGAGTGAGTGAGTGAGTGTGTGTGTGTGTGTGTCTCACCATGGGTGGCAAAGCGCAGCATGAGCTTGTTTCCTTTGAAAGGTTTGATCGCCGGTCGCAGCTCGTTACGGAGCAGAGACTCTCTCTCCACCTGAGACAGGTCATCCATCTACACACACACACACACACACACACACACACACACACACACACACACACACACACACACACACACACACACACACACACACAGTATCACTATAGGACTCTGTAGTATTCTCTGTAGTACTGTTCTCTATAGTAGTCTCTGTAGTATTCTCTGTAGTACTGTGTAGTATTCTCTATAGTAGTCTCTGTAGTATTCTCTGTAGTACTGTGTAGTAGTCTCTGTAGTATTCTCTGTAGTACTGTGTAGTATTCTCTATAGTAGTCTCTGTAGTACTGTGTAGTAGTCTCTGTAGTATTGTGTAGTAGTCTCTGTAGTATTCTCTGTAGTACTGTGTAGTAGTCTCTGTAGTATTCTCTGTAGTACTGTGTAGTAGGGATGCACCGAATGTTCGGCAACCGAAGTTATTCGGCCGAATATTGCCAAAAAACACATATTCGGTATTCGGCCGAATAAATGAAAAGGCCGGATTTTTTTTACCGAATAATGACGGTTTTGATGGCGTGATCAAATAGCACCCATGCAGGAGCCAGGCGCAGCCAAACGCAGCAAACATGTCAGCGGTATGGAGGCATTTCACAATCTCCCGAAAGACCCGAAATTAGCGACATGCATGTATTGTTCAGCTCAGCTTTCTAGAGGGGGTACTTCGGCTAAGAGCGATAGCACTATAAGTCTGATCAATCATTTGAAATCAAAACACATCGAAAAGCACGCCGAGTATGAGAAAGAGACCGCAGGGAAGAGGAAACTTGAGTCTCACAGTCCCGAGCTCAGCGCGAGCACATCCACTCCATCTGTGGCTGCCGTTTTAGAAAAGGCAAAACAGTTTGACAGTGCCAAAGCAAAAGGCATTACTACAAAGGTAATGGAATTCATGGCGTTGGATGATCAACCATTCTCCGTAGTAGAGGACGTTGGATTTCGCATATTGAGCCCCGTTACACTATACGGGGCGGGGTTGTCAAAGATAGCCAGATAAAATATTTTATTTTACTAATTTATTATTTTAAGTTATAGGCTATTGTGCTGTGTTATGCAATGTTGGAAAAAATGGAAAAATAAATGAAAATTGCAAAAAATATTCGGTATTATTCGGCCGAAGTGTTCCGTTATGCTTCGGCCAAGAATTTTCACTTCGGTGCATCCCTACTATGTAGTATTCTCTATAGTAGTCTCTGTAGTACTGTGTAGTATTCTCTATAGTAGTCTCTGTAGTACTGTGTAGTATTCTCTATAGTAGTCTCTGTAGTACTGTGTAGTATTCTCTATAGTAGTCTCTGTAGTACTATGTAGTATTCTCTATAGTAGTCTCTGTAGTACTGTGTAGTATTCTCTATAGTAGTCTCTGTAGTATTCTCTGTAGTATTCTCTGCAGTATTATTCACCTGGCTCTCCTCGGCTTTAGTTTTCTTCTCCTCCTCGCTGCTCTTCTTCTCCGTTTCTTCCTCATCCTCTTCCACCTCACCCTCTTCCTCATCCTCTGAACTTTGACCTGAAAATGAACATCACTGGTCAGACTGGACACACACACACACACACACACACACACACACACACACACACACACACACACACACACACACACACACACACACACACACACACACACACACACACACACACACACACACACACACACACACACACACACACACACACACACACACACACACACACACACACACACACACACACACACACACACACCTTTGCTCTGCTCAGCAGGTTTGCTAGGCTGTGTGGCGCTCTCCGTCTCCGTGGCAACAGCCTCCGGGTCGGGCATACGGCTGCTGTTTATGAGCGCCCGGGTGGAAGTGATGTCATCCAGCCACACCACGTTGCCTGGGAAACGATCAGACCAATCAGTGAGTCAGTGAGCTGCAGACGGCGGCAGCATCCAGGACCGCGGCCTCGCTCGGCGCTCTACTCACAGGAGTGTGTGTGCGTGTGTGCGTGTGTGTGTGTGTGTGTGTTGTCTGCGCTCTACTCACAGGAGTGTGTGTGTGTGTGTGTGTGTGTGTGTGTGTGTGTGCTCTACTCACAGGAAGCGTCATCGATCCACTCGATGTGCGCCGGCGGATATTCCTTAAAGTAGCCGAAGACGTCCTGGGTGCTCATGTCGTCCACGCCGGCCACGTAGATCGCCTCCAGTCGCACTCTGGGGATCGCTGGGAGGCAGAGAGGTCAGAGGTCAGAGGTCAGAGGTTACACCACGACCGTGACACGTCCCTTGGTCCCTGCTGGCCACCGTACTCTCTGACCGCCCGCCACGGTCAGACCATCGACACGAAGCGATGGCGTCTACACTTGATGTTAACTAGTCTGATGTTAACTTCCTAAGCTGATCAAGTCACAATAGTTTAGGTTCAGCGTCAGTGAACGCAACGTACCGTTCTTCATCACGTCTTTATCCAGAACCACGGCCCGCTGGGCCGGGTCCACCTCGGCCCGGAAATGGAAACGCCTCGCTCTCTTCTCCTTCCTCTCGATGGCCTCCTGATGAAACACATGTCCCATAATGCTCAGTGCTGACCCCAGACACTCGGCATCATGACTACATCGGTGTTCAGTGAGGAAACCTCCGACCCGACAACACCTCACCTCGACTAGAAACCCAAATGAAGCTAACAGTTCTTCGGGGCTATACTGATGAAGGTGATGACTCATACCTTGGAGTTGACGTCGATCCCCGTGATGAAGGCTCCAGCCTTGTTCTCGTAGCGCCGGCTGGTGTCCTGGAAAACAAGACAACACATCAACTGGGATCCTGACATGCATCCCTCAGCAGGAGGACCTCCAGGACCTCCAGGTGAGGTGGGTTGGTTAGCGGTGTTCGGCTGGTAGAGCAGACTAACTCATCAGGACATTCAGCAGCATTTAGTTTCTCAAGTGACACCAACGTGGATCTGATTTAAACATCACCACTAACCAGGTTTGCGTGACTGTGCCAATTTAGCCATTGCGGCATTTAAGGTCACTTTGTCTGTTTCCAAGACCCGCAGACACCCGGTAGCTACCGGTACCAGGACATCGGTCACTACAGACCTAGCGGGACATTAGCTGAAAGCTCACGGGGCTTTCAACGTTATTGAATTACACTGATTGGGTGTGAGCCGAACTAAAGAGTGACTCCTAAAGTGATGTTCTACCGAGCGTGTGCCTCTGCCGATAAGCAAGGCAGCTTTAAACGGTCACAATTTCATGGAGTGTAGCGTGACGTTGTCTCCGTACAACAGAACGGGCTACCGTTAAGCTAGCAACAAGTGGCTGAATGCCCCCAGGTGTCCAGCTAGTGTTAGCTAGTAAACAGAGCAGCGCTGCGGGATAAGCTAACAGCTAACAGCCATGATGCTAACAACAGCCCAGCGAGCCGGGAGTCGCCGTCACCAAGCGCCGACATTCCACGCAGTTCCGCCGGCCGCGACAACAGGCCAGTCCGCGGTCTGAGCGGCCTGCTCGGGCACTCACCGGCAGCAGTTCCTTCAGGGAACGGTTAACGGAGATGTCTTCCGCATCGAGCTCTCCCTCCTCCACCTCCATTGGTTCGGATTCGCGGGCATCTCTGTCCGACTCGGAGTCAGAGTCCGATTCCGAGCGGTCGGAACCGCTGTCCGATTTCACCGACACCCGTAAGCTACGCACGGCCGCCATGGCGCTAGTTGTAACGGTAGCGGATGTTTCCGTGACGCGGCGATGTTCGTGAGCTTGTGTTTCCGTTTGGGCGATGACGCTGGGAAACTGGCCCCGCCCACAAGCCGAGAAGACATAGTATTTATTTCTGTATAAGTAATTGATTATTTTATTAATTAATAAGTGAGGAACATAACAAGATAGCATCTCAAATAGTTCTGAAAACACATCAAGTTAAACATATGAAGGCAAGGCTACAAGAAATTGACATTTTCATAAATTTTAACCCTTTAAAGTAATTCAGGAAATCCCATAGAAAGAGTGAAAGATGGTCTGCTGCCTTTCCATTTGCCCAATACAAATAAATAATAAATAATGATCAAAGAAGAGCTGAAATAGATCCAGTAGGTCTCTAGTGAGCCAGTGATTCATAGATCCAGTAGGTCTCTTGATTCAGTGTTCAGGTCACAGGAGACTTGATGCTGATCTAATCAGTATTTCTCAACCTGTTCTACATCACACCAATCCTCTGATGTTCCACATCAACCTCCTGCCATGAAGAAACATGTCAAGCGTTCACATAAAACACGTTGTTTTATTGAGCAAATGATCCATTGGCACAAATGATTACAGGTTAATCTGACATCAGACCAGTCAGCATGTGGTGATGCTGATACGGTCACAGCTCAGGCTGGTTAAAGCACTTGGCAGCCATGTTGGATCCACAGTCCCAGACTTTTTGTCACCATGGAAACAACATTAATGTGTTGGCGACCAATCATACAGCTGATGCTGAGCGTAGCCCCTCCCTCCTATATTGATATGGAAGTGTTACTGGTTTCAGTGTTTATTTCAACCAGTCAGGAAGCAGAATGTGTTCACATGCACTCAGTACTGAGGAATCACATCCAGGTACTCGTTCCATCACAATGTTTACATGGTTCAATGTGATTTCTCTGATCACCGTTTACATGATTCCTTCAGTAATCCATATGCTATGACCTTTGACCTTCAGCTTGAATCAAATCAAATCTAAACTTAAATACATGTGACTGATGTGTTAACCAGGTTCTGGTTACTGATTATGACCTCACCTGATTCAAACAGGACAGGAAGTGGTCATTCCGATCTAAAGTGACATCACAGAACCTGGAACATGACCCCCCCCCCCACCCCCCCCACCCCCAGATGGACACTTGGAACAAAGTGCAGAAACTTTACAACATCTGAACACAACATCTTTAAATGACATCTTCCCTTTTAAAACAATCGTGTCCACATTGCTTCAATAAATTCTAGGATTCTTTTTTGCAAAGTTATTAAGACACGAGATCAAAGATTTACACCTGAAATCAGACAGCAAGGCGAGGAGATAAGTACTTTGTGCTTTCAGTGCAATCAAGAGTTTGAATCATGTTCATATTTTAGTCATATCTGACATGACGTGTTCATACAGCATCCACAGGAACATCCACAAGCTTCTGTGTCATTTTAGTGCAAAATCTACATGTCCAGTTTCAGGGAAGACTCACGGTCACCGTACGAAGACACGTTGAGCTGTGGTGGAACACGCGTTGGTTTTCACATGAGAACAAGATCAACTGTCACGTGTGATTTGGGATTTCAAAGTGTGAAAAAAATACTGTTCATGTGCAAACCAGCGGTGAGACGGGATCTGGACGGGATCTGGACGGGATCTGGACTAGATCTGGAGGCTTCAGGGAGTCTGTCGGCTGAAAGGACTTCAAATTAACTCAACTCCACTTGGCAGAAACGGACCAAACTAGCGGTAAAACCAGTCTGGTTCAGGTCTGGTAACTACACCAGTCTGGTTCAGGTCTGGTTAGGTCTGGTAACTACACCAGTCTGGTTCAGGTCTGGTTCAGGTCTGGTAACTACACCAGTCTGGTTCAGGTCTGGTTCAGGTCTGGTTCAGGTCAGGTAACTACACCAGTCTGGTTCAGGTCTGGTTCAGGTTCTGGTCATGGTTAACTGAACCCGGGTCGTCAGAGTCCCCCCCCCACCTCCACACCCATACTTTGTACCGTCACACTACTTCCTGTTTCAGTCAGGGGAGCCCCGCCTCCTGTTTCACTCCATTCGTATGATCGGGAATTACGGTGCAATACTAATAACTATGAATCTGACATGAGACCAGGCTGCTAGCAGGCATGCTAGAAATCCCATCATGCATCTGTCCACATTGCACTGCAGCACTGCTGGAATGTGAGACACCACAACGACATCAGTGTGTTACTGCACCAAGCTGGCATTGCGCCCTCTAGCAGCTGAAAAGAGAACTGGATTGTACAAGCTGGAGAAGCAGTGCACTCTGGGACTTCTTTGAATCAGAACATCAGAGAGGAAAGCTGCTCTAGATGTCACTGTAACCCTCCAGTCGTCTTCTCAGTCTGAACCAGGAAGTGATGCTGCAGCAGAGCAGAGCGTCCCATCCCATAGATTCACCCTATTGGTCCAGATTAAATCCTGGTGTCTGATTGGTCACTGGTGGGAAATCTTCTCCACACAGGAAGTGACCGATCCAGACTGAAGAGAGAAATCCAGAAGAAGCTGCTGAACCTCTTCACCTCCTCCACCACCACTCTGAGAAGAAGTTAGTAGTTTACCAACCTCACCACGGGGCTTCTGGGTAATGTCCTCAACATTCAGATGGTTACCTCCCGCTGCCACTGGGGGCGCCAACGTGCAAAGTGGCCTCATGCAGCGTGTGATCAGATACTCTGGTTCTAGCTGAATTTGGTTTTACTGACAAACACATGCAGCCGATGAAGAGGCCACGCCCCCAAACTGCCTCCCCTGTTTGTTCAGTGACAGTAATACAACGAGTAGTAATCACACACACACACACACACACACACACACACACACACACACACACACACACACACACACACATCCACCAAGCCGTGGTCACAGTGTCTTCTGCTGGAGGATGATGGCGGCTCGAACAGGAAGTGAAGTCATGTCATGTGATGTCAGCGGCATCTGGTTTTACTGACAGGACAGAACGTGGAGTCTGGGCGGTTTGGACCTGAAGTGTGTGTGTGTGTGTGTGTGTGTGTGTGTGTGTGTGTGTGTGTGTGTGTGTGTGTGTGTGTACCCAGAAAGAAATCTACTCATTTAGGTTGTATAAGGTAAAAATGTCCATTTACACTCCAGGGGCTGTAGGTGGCGCTGCATGTGATTGTTCCTGTTTTTCCTGAGTGTGTGTGTGTGTGTGTGTGTGCACGTGTGTGTGTGTGTGTGTGTGTGTGTGTGTGTGTCTTCAGTTACAAGTCCTCTTGGTCTGTTTGAGCCTCCTTGTTGCTCCTCTTCATCATTTCAGCCTGGAGAGGGAAAGAGATGAAGAATAACGTCGTTCTGTCAGAACACGTTTCAATCCATCAATCACAATAGGACACACACACACACACACACACACACACACACACACACACACACACACACACACTCTTACCGCTGCAGAGTGGCTCAGCTTGTCGAGGCGGAACTTCAGGTTTGATCTGGGAGAGTTTTTATTCTTCACTTCTGAAAGTGAACAGAAAAGCAGCAGTGAGACCTCTAGACCCCTAGACCTCCAGACCTCTAGACCTCCAGACCTCTAGACCTCTAGACCTCTAGACCTCCAGACCTCTAGACCTTTAGACCTCTAGACCTCTAGACCTCTAGACTCTAGACCTTTAGACCTCTAGACCTCTAGTCCTCTAGACCTCTAGACCCCTAGACCTCTAGACCTCTAGACCTCCAGACCTCTAGACCTTTAGACCTCTAGACCTCTAGACCTTTAGACCTCCAGACCTCTAGACCTTTAGACCTCTAGACCTCTAGACCTTTAGACCTCTAGACTCTAGACCTTTAGACCTCTAGACCTCTAGTCCTCTAGACCTCCAGACCTCTAGACCTCTAGACTCTAGACCTCTAGACCCCTAGACCTCCAGACCTCTAGACCTCCAGACCTCCAGACCTCTAGACTCTAGACCTCCAGACCTCCAGACTCTAGACGCCTAGTCCTCTAGACCTCTAGACCTCCAGACCCCTAGACCTCCAGACCTCTAGACCTCCAGACCTCTAGACCTCTAGACCTCCAGACCTCTAGACCTTTAGACCTCTAGACCTCTAGACTCTAGACCTTTAGACCTCTAGACCTCTAGTCCTCTAGACCTCCAGACCTCTAGACCTCTAGACTCTAGACCTCTAGACCCCTAGACCTCCAGACCTCTAGACCTCCAGACCTCCAGACCTCTAGACTCTAGACCTCCAGACCTCCAGACTCTAGACGCCTAGTCCTCTAGACCTCTAGACCTCCAGACCCCTAGACCTCCAGACCTCTAGACCTCCAGACCTCTAGACCTCCAGACCTCTAGACCTTTAGACCTCTAGACTCTAGACCTTTAGACCTTTAGACCTCTAGACCTCTAGTCCTCTAGACCTCCAGACCTCTAGACCTCTAGACTCTAGACCTCTAGACCCCTAGACCTCCAGACCTCTAGACCTCCAGACCTCCAGACCTCTAGACTCTAGACCTCCAGACCTCCAGACTCTAGACGCCTAGTCCTCTAGACCTCTAGACCTCCAGACCTCTAGACCTCTAGACCTCTAGACCTCTAGTCATCTAGACCTCTAGACCTCTAGACCTCTAGACCCCTAGACCTCCGGACCTCTGGACCTCCAGACCTCTAGACCTCTAGACTCTAGACCTCCAGACCTCCAGACTCTAGACCCCTAGTCCTCCAGACCTCTAGACCTCTAGACCCCTAGACCTCCAGACCTCTGGACCTCCAGACCTCTAGACCTCCAGACCTCTAGACCTCTAGACTCTAGACCTCCAGACCTCCAGACTCTAGACCCCTAGTCCTCTAGACCTCTAGACCTCCAGACCTCTAGACCTCTAGTCCTCTAGACCTCTAGACCTCCAGACCTCTAGACCTCCAGACCTCTAGACCTCTAGACCCCTAGACCCCCATTAACAATAGAATTAAGTTAGCTATACTTAAAAGAGGCTTTCGACTCTGGATGGTTGGACTCAGTTTACATAATGTTTGTGTAACTAAGATTATTTAAGACCTTTAGATAAATAACATGTTAAGACTCTTCCAGGACCCAGCAGGTCAGAGATCAGATCTGAGACCAGATTAGAATCAGACCGGATCTGATTGGTGAATCTAAAGGAAAGGAAAATATAAACAAACTCAGCGAATAAAAGACATTACTGTCTTAAAGAATAAAGACACATCAGGTGTAATTCATTAAAATATCTACATACATAGAGAATATTTACAGTAAATATATAAATACTACATATATAAATACATACAGTAAATATATAAATACTACATATATAAATATATACAGAATCTATTGATTAATGGGAGAAAGGCAGAAAACAATATGCTCTCTGTTATATATATTTACTGTATATATAAATATATACAGTAAATATATAAATACTACATATAAATATATACAGTAAATACGTATATACTAAATATAAAAGCCAGTGGTTTTACTGAACCTGTGGGGCTTCGACACACGATGACCGGACATGAACTCTGACCTTCAACCATCAGAGAGGGAGGATGGGTGTTCTAGAGAGAGAAAGAGAGACAGAGAGAGAAACAGGCAGAGAGACAGGCAGAGAGACAGGCAGAGAGAGAGACATTATTACTGAAGTTAGAAACTTTATCAAAACATTTGACTATAATTTAACATTTTCGAAGGTGAAACTGTATTTTTATTTGTAAACTAATCCTCCTCATGTTCCTCTCTCTGATCTCTGGACCTCAACATCATCAACCTCTACCAGGTCATGATCTCTGGACCTCAACATCATCAACCTCTACCAGGTCATGATCTCTGGACCTCAATATCATCAACCTCTACCAGGTCATGATCTCTGGACCTCAACATCATCAACCTCTACCGGGTCATGATCTCTGGACCTCAACATCATCAACCTCTACCTGGTCACGATCTCTGGACCTCAACAGTGATCAACCTCTGCCAGGTCATGATCTCTGGACCTCAACAGTGATCAACCTCTACCAGGTCATGATCTCTGGACCTCAACAGTGATCAACCTCTACCAGGTCATGATCTCTGGACCTCAACATCATGAAGCTTCTCCATCTGCTGTTCTCAACACCCGGTGTCAGGTAGGTCTTTCCTGGGAGAAACCCTCTGGAGACAGGAAGTGATGCGTTTTGTCTGTTCCAGGCTGCAGCCCGGCAGAGTTGGCGTCTGGTTGGTCTCCTAGTCCTATGATGACGTCGACTGAGTTGCCGTTGCTGTGATGCCCCATCAGATGTGGATGTCCCACCAAAATGAACTTTCATATATTGTGTTTACTCTGCTTGCCCAAACTCGGCATCTACTGCAGCCCAACCGTCCTGGTAGGGGGATCCCTCTCTGAGTAGCCCCTCCCTCTCAGAGTAGCCCCTCCCTCTCTGAGTAGCCCCTCCCTCTCTGAGTAGCCCCTCCCTCTCAGAGTAGCCCCTCCCTCTCTGAGTAGCCCCCCCCAAGGTTTCTCCCAATTTTTCCAATAAGGTTTTTGTGGGAGTTTTTCCTTGTCCTCTGTGAGGGTCTAAGGCTGGGGGATGTCGTGTACTAATCATTTATTATTTTCACATGTTGGTGCTGTGAAGCCTTAGAGACTGTAACGGTGATTAAGGGCTGTACAAATAAATGTGATTTGATTTGAAAAATAAATGTGATTTGATTTGATTTTATTTGTTTTATGTTTCAACAGAAGAAGAACTGGGTAGTTAGCACGAGCAACAGACAAAGAAAAGAGCGCCACCTACAGGAACTCAAACTCCATCAACAGGAAATCCAAGGAGAAAGACGTCATAGTACTGGACACACTGTTTGATTGACAGGTGATGTCATGATTCTCAAGTAACTCTTTCTCTCTCTCTCATTCTCAAACACACACACACACACACACACACACACACACACACACACACACACACACACACACACACACACTCACTCACCAGGTGTGTGTTGTCTGGGCTGCTGAAGCTGCCGGTGCTGGATGACGACCGGGAGATCTTCTTCTCCCTCCTCAGGTGGATCCTGCAGATGGAAGACGTCATGTGACTTCCTGTCGTCTTCATTCACGTTTCAGTTTTATGATTTTATTACTTTTATGATGCTTCTATGTTTCTTGCTTTGCTCACATTGCACTGAAATATTGTTTCTGTTTCTATTTATTACTTTGTTGACTTGTTTTGTTTATTTCTTGGAACAAAACAAATAAAATCAGAATGTTGATTCATTATTATTATTATTATAGCATAGCTGATATGATTCACTTCCCAACAGATTCATACAAAAACCTAAAAAGAACAACACACCTGCAGCCATACACACACACACACACACACACACACACACACACACACACACACACACACACACACACACACACACACACACACACACACACCTGTCCTTGTGGCCAGCCTCTGGAGAGCTGGGATTGGACGGCATCTCTGACCTCACTTCCTGTGTTGGGTGGCAGCTGTCGAAGCTCCTCTGCTCACTGAGGAGACTGGGATATTAAATATATACATATAATCTATATATATAATCTATATAGTCTATAAATATAATCTATAAATATAATCTATAAATATAATCTATATAATCTATATATCTATAAATATAATCTATATATATAATCTATATAATCTATATAATCTATATATATATATATAATCTACATATATAATCTATATAATATATAAATATAATCTATATATATAATCTATATAATCTATAAAACATCAGAATCAGATTGTGTGTTTTAACCTGCGCTGGTTGTGTTTCTCCGTCTGGCTGTCGACACTCAGCAGACGAGGGAACAGACCTGAACGCCTCTTCACCGGAGACTTCACATTCGACTGAAAGAAATAAAATACCTGAGTCAACAACAACAACAACAACAACAACAACAACAACAATGATAATAACAATAATAACAATAACCTTTATTTAGATAAAATGTAAACAAAATAAAAATGTAAGCAATAAATAAAAAACATATCAATAAATAAAGAAAAAGACTTTACAGGACAACTAACTAAATACACAAAATAGTGTATTTTTAAAAAAACATAATAATATATATAAAACTTTAGTTATAGCACTTATAAAATTAAAGTTTACAAAGTGCTTTACATACAAATAGGGGATTTTATCATTTACCTTTACAAAAATATCACCCTTAAAAAGTAAAATTACAACTGAACTAAAACTAAACATTTGTAAAAAATAAAATACCAAACTGAAAAATAAGTGAGAACGTTCTGGAACCAGACAGTTGAGAGAAACCTTGTTCCTCCTGTCAGTCTCCACTACTGCTGAGTGACCTTTGACCTCTGCTCACCTCTGCACTGATGTGGGCCAGACCCCCCCCACTCAGACTGGTGGGCAGACCTCCCCCACCCCGCGACATGGTCTCCATGGAGACGCTCCGCCCTCGCATGGCCCTCTGGGAGAGAGAGAGAGAGAGAGAGAGAGAGAGAGAGAGAGAGAGAGAGAGAGAGAGAGAGAGAGAGAGAGAGAGAGAGAGAGAGAGAGAGAGAGAGAGAGAGAGAGAGAGAGAGAGAGAGAAGGATGAGAAGCGAGGGGGAATAAAAGTTTAATAAAGACTAATTTACTTTAACTTTAAAGGTCAGTTACCATCAATAAACCACCACATTACTGTAGAGTCATCAGTAGAACTCTACCAGCCTGTCAGTCTCTACCAGCCTGTCAGTCTCTACCAGCCTGTCAGCCTCTACCAGCCTGTTAGTCTCTACCAGCCTGTCAGTCTCTACCAGCCTGTCAGTCTCTACCAGCCTGTCAGTCTCTACCAGCCTGTCAGCCTCTACCAGCCTGTTAGTCTCTACCAGCCTGTCAGTCTCTACCAGCCTGTCAGCCTCTACCAGCCTGTTAGTCTCTACCAGCCTGTCAGCCTCTACCAGCCTGTCAGCCTCTACCAGCCTCTACCAGTCTCTACCAGCCTG
The DNA here is from genome assembly GCA_034670385.1 of Hoplostethus mediterraneus. Classification (NCBI taxonomy): domain Eukaryota; kingdom Metazoa; phylum Chordata; class Actinopteri; order Trachichthyiformes; family Trachichthyidae; genus Hoplostethus; species Hoplostethus mediterraneus. The sequence goes on along the minus strand of JAXDDW010000131.1, from coordinate 587,187 downwards.
TCAGCCTCTACCAGCCTGTCAGCCTCTACCAGCCTGTCAGCCTCTACCAGCCTGTCAGCCTCTACCAGCCTGTCAGCCTCTACCAGCCTGTCAGCCTCTACCAGCCTCTACTCTCATTCTACTTGGTGTCCACTGGGATGTGGAGGGAAATCTGCTGGATTGCTTTACGGCACCAAACAGGAAGAGGTTCTGTTCTTCCAGCGCTAACAGAGATAAAGATAAAGAGTTTCTGGAGACGGCAGATGGAGGAAGGAGAGAAAGGAAGATGGAGGAATCACGTCAACATGTTGATCCTCTTCAGGGAGGGGCAGGGGGGAAAGGAAGCAACGGGGCTGATGGGAAATGTAGTCTTAATGTGGAGAAACACTGGTAACAATACCACTGGTGAGGTAGAGGCTACCAGTCGTCTCCATGGTCTCACTGGTTTAGTCAGGTAGGACCGGTGACATGATGATGTCATGATGGTAACATGAGTCACAGAGGAACGTGAGTGGTTAATAGATAGAAGCTCCGCCCAGTCACACCTTGATAGACTCCAGCAGTCCTCCGTGGGCGTGGCCGTTCTCTGCCCGCCCCTCCTCCTCTGGACCCGCTGTCAATCCCAGCATGCTCTGGGTGCGTCTGTGCAGCTCGTCATGGAGACCATCCAGCAGAGCAGCCCGAGTCCGCTCCTACACACACACACACACACACACACACACACACACACACACACACACACACACACACACACACAATAGAGATACAAAAAGCAGGTCAACGTTACAGTGAAGGAACCCTGCTGGGCTTAACGTCAACCAACAACCAGACCAGCTCAGATCCTCTTCCTGTCAGATTGTGGCTGGATTGCATTCTCTCTCTCTAAAACTTGCTTGTGATATTTATTGGACCAGTCCAACGTGATGGCGTGCCCACAGGATACGGTAAATATTATTTTCTCATCATCACTACTTTGAACTTTAACGGCGCTTTATAAGGAGTGGATCCTCCAACCAACAGTATAATATGGTGTTATTGTAACGTTAGATCACTGGAATATTTCACCACAAATTGAACAAATGGGACAAACTGGGAGTTGCTGTTCCAACACAGAATGAGTTTTAAAGCCAGAAGTCTCAGCAGCTGGACGAGGAATGGACGAGTCGCTGGTATTGATCACCAACCCCAGATAGATTCACACCTAGAAGAGTCATCATATCATATTTCTTAGTCCTTCTGCCTCAGATGAGGTCGACGGTCACGACAGCTACAGAAACCTCAGGAAATACAATCCAGAGCAGATGCATCACTGTGGTGTGACACAACAGTTGGTGTGCTTGCTGAACTTTGCATCACTGTGGTGTGACACAACAGTTGGTGTGCTCGCTGAACTTTGCTCCAGCTCACCTCCAGCCTGGCGAAGCGCTCGCTCTTGTAGCAGGCCGTCTCTGCGTTGATGAGCTTGGTGAGGAGGAAGGCCCTGAACTCTGGACCCTGCAGACACAAACCACAGATGACCTGATGGAGACACTACCCAGCATGCTGCGGGGGAACCACAGAAGAAGAAGAGCTGGATGCTACAAAATAACTAACTACAACTTCCTGTTTCTGTAACTACATCTATGTAACAATATCTATTCACATGTCTGTCTGTCCAGCTGTCTGTCTGTCTGTCTGTCTGTCTGTCCAGCTGTCTGTTTGTCTAGGTGTCTGCCTGTCTGTCTGTCTGTCTGTCTGTCTAGCTGTCTGTCTAGCCGTCTTTCTAGCCGTCTGTCTGTCTGTCTGTCTGTTTGTCTGCCTGCCTGCCTGCCTGCCTGCCTGCCTGTCTGCCTGTCTGTCTGTCTGTCTAGCTGTGTGTCTGTCTGTCTATTGTGACATTAACAATATAAACATGTTGTTACAAGGTTTTAGTATAGAATCTAAAAACAACAACAACAACAAACTAAAGTGTTTCACCTTCTTGAAGGCTGCTGGGTTTGGGAGGGGCGGGCCAAATGACGGCACATCCTCTCGTGCTGTGACGGACACCTGTCAATCACAACAGTTTCACCAACATAATAATCTCACAATAACACCATTAATTAATGTTCTCAACAGATTATCAGCAACTGGCAACAGATAACGGAGAGCAACGAGACAATCAGGTTTCTACTTCCCAACAGGAAGACGCCGTGTCCTAGTCGGGTCAAACACTAGAAAACTATTGATTAGATTATTATTGATTATTGATTTTCATCCCAGCAACTCCAACCATGCTGATGATTCTCTATTGACACCAGGGAGCTAGTTAGCCGTCTGTCTGTTTTCTCCTGTTTTTTATTGCTATGTATCCATTCCATTCTGAAGAAAACGTCTCAGGCAGTATACAGAGTACTACTTGGTACCATGCTCTTCAGAGTGAGTACTACAAGAACGTATTCAACATCAAAACTTAAAGGCCTTTATTTCATATTGAGTTAAAAAGTTAAAAAGTTAAAAACTGACCGATTGTTTCAGCTCAGCACAACCTTCTCTGGTTCTCAACCCTCTCAGGTATTACTGCTCTACTCAACACTCAACACTAGTGGACTACGAGTTAGTAATAATGTCCACCCTGGCGGTACCTTGTAGGTGGTGTTATCAGAGCAGGGATTCTCCACCTGCACCAGGATGAAGGAGTGGAGGAAGTTGGAGGCGATCATGTCTGGCACAAAGGGCGTGGCCTCTTCTTGGAACACCACCCCCACGATGTCATTTCCTATATGACGTTTCCTCTGGAGCTGGAGGGGGCGGGGCAGACTGGCTATAAGACTCAGTTGTAAAGTGTTGAGTCATGTTGTGGTGTTGTGTCATGTTGAGGTGTGTCATGTTGTGGTGTTGTGTCATATTGAGGTGTGTCATGTTGTATTGTGTCATGTTGTGTTGTTGTGTCATGTTGTGTTATTGTGTCATGTTGTGTTGTTGTGTCATGTTGTATTGTTGTGTCATGTTGTATTGTTATGTTATGTTGTATTGTGTCATGTTGTATTGTTGTGTCATATTGTATTGTTATGTCATGTTGTGTTGTGTCATGTTGTATTGTTGTGTCATGTTGTATTGTTGTGTCATGTTGTATTGTTATGTCATGTTGTATTGTGTCATGTTTTATTGTTGTGTCATATTGTATTGTTGTGTCATGTTGTATTGTTATGTCATGTTGTATTGTTGTGTCATGTTGTATTGTTGTGTCATGTTGTGGTGTTGTGTCATGTTGTATTGTTATGTCATGTTGTATTGTTATGTCATGTTGTATTGTTGTGTCATGTTGTATTGTTGTGTCATGTTGTGGTGTTGTGTCATGTTGTATTGTTGTGTCATGTTGTGTTGTGTCATGTTGTATTGTTGTATCATGTTGTATTGTTATGTCATGTTGTATTGTTATGTCATGTTGTGTTGTTGTGTCATGTTGTGTTGTGTCATGTTGTATTGTTGTGTCATGTTGTATTGTTGTGTCATATTGTATTGTTGTGTCATGTTGTATTGTTGTGTCATGTTGTGGTGTTGTGTCATGTTGTGGTGTTGTGTCATGTTGTATTGTTATGTCATGTTGTATTGTGTCATGTTTTATTGTTGTGTCATATTGTATTGTTGTGTCATGTTGTATTGTTGTGTCATGTTGTATTGTTGTGTCATGTTGTGGTGTTGTGTCATGTTGTATTGTTGTGTCATGTTGTGTTGTGTCATGTTGTATTGTTGTATCATGTTGTATTGTTATGTCATGTTGTATTGTTATGTCATGTTGTGTCATGTTGTGTTGTGTCATGTTGTATTGTTGTGTCATGTTGTATTGTTGTGTCATGTTGTATTGTTGTGTCATATTGTATTGTTGTGTCATGTTGTATTGTTGTGTCATGTTGTGGTGTTGTGTCATGTTGTATTGTTATGTCATGTTGTATTGTTGTGTCATGTTGTGTTGTGTCATGTTGTATTGTGTCATGTTGTGTTGTTGTGTCATGTTGTGTTATTGTGTCATGTTGTGTTGTTGTGTCATGTTGTATTGTTGTGTCATGTTGTATTGTTATGTTGTATTGTGTCATGTTGTATTGTTGTGTCATATTGTATTGTTATGTCATGTTGTGTTGTGTCATGTTGTATTGTTGTGTCATGTTGTATTGTTGTGTCATGTTGTATTGTTATGTCATGTTGTATTGTGTCATGTTTTATTGTTGTGTCATATTGTATTGTTGTGTCATGTTGTATTGTTATGTCATGTTGTATTGTTGTGTCATGTTGTATTGTTGTGTCATGTTGTGGTGTTGTGTCATGTTGTATTGTTATGTCATGTTGTATTGTTATGTCATGTTGTATTGTTGTGTCATGTTGTATTGTTGTGTCATGTTGTGGTGTTGTGTCATGTTGTATTGTTGTGTCATGTTGTGTTGTGTCATGTTGTATTGTTGTATCATGTTGTATTGTTATGTCATGTTGTATTGTTATGTCATGTTGTGTTGTTGTGTCATGTTGTGTTGTGTCATGTTGTATTGTTGTGTCATGTTGTATTGTTGTGTCATGTTGTATTGTTGTGTCATATTGTATTGTTGTGTCATGTTGTATTGTTGTGTCATGTTGTGGTGTTGTGTCATGTTGTATTGTTATGTCATGTTGTATTGTTGTGTCATGTTGTGTTGTGTCATGTTGTGTTGTGTCATGTTGTGGTGTTGTGTCATGTTGTATTGTTATGTCATGTTGTGTTGTTGTGTCATGTTGTGTTGTGTCATGTTGTATTGTTGTGTCATGTTGTATTGTTGTGTCATGTTGTATTGTTATGTCATGTTGTATTGTGTCATGTTTTATTGTTGTGTCATATTGTATTGTTGTGTCATGTTGTATTGTTATGTCATGTTGTATTGTTGTGTCATGTTGTATTGTTGTGTCATGTTGTGGTGTTGTGTCATGTTGTATTGTTATGTCATGTTGTATTGTTATGTCATGTTGTATTGTTGTGTCATGTTGTATTGTTGTGTCATGTTGTGGTGTTGTGTCATGTTGTATTGTTGTGTCATGTTGTGTTGTGTCATGTTGTATTGTTGTATCATGTTGTATTGTTATGTCATGTTGTATTGTTATGTCATGTTGTGTTGTTGTGTCATGTTGTGTTGTGTCATGTTGTATTGTTGTGTCATGTTGTATTGTTGTGTCATATTGTATTGTTGTGTCATGTTGTATTGTTGTGTCATGTTGTGGTGTTGTGTCATGTTGTGGTGTTGTGTCATGTTGTATTGTTATGTCATGTTGTATTGTGTCATGTTTTATTGTTGTGTCATATTGTATTGTTGTGTCATGTTGTATTGTTGTGTCATGTTGTATTGTTGTGTCATGTTGTGGTGTTGTGTCATGTTGTATTGTTGTGTCATGTTGTGTTGTGTCATGTTGTATTGTTGTATCATGTTGTATTGTTATGTCATGTTGTATTGTTATGTCATGTTGTGTTGTTGTGTCATGTTGTGTTGTGTCATGTTGTATTGTTGTGTCATGTTGTATTGTTGTGTCATGTTGTATTGTTGTGTCATATTGTATTGTTGTGTCATGTTGTATTGTTGTGTCATGTTGTGGTGTTGTGTCATGTTGTATTGTTATGTCATGTTGTATTGTTGTGTCATGTTGTGTTGTGTCATGTTGTGTTGTGTCATGTTGTGGTGTTGTGTCATGTTGTATTGTTGTGTCATGTCGTGTACCTGCTGTGTGTCTCCCTCTGTGAACGGCAGCTTGGTGGAGATGTGGAACATGATCTCCTTCTCTCTGTGGACGGTGTAGACAGACTGGGAACCCGTCTGACCATGGGACACATCCAGACCCCCCCGGAACCTGGGGGGAGGGCAGAGGGGGAGGAGGAGGAGAAACAGTATTTAAACTGGACTGGAGTATAAACTGGACTGGAGTTTAGAAGACCCCCCTCTCCTCACCCTCTGAAGTCCTGCAGGTCCACGGTGTCTCCCAGCAGGTGGAGGAACTCGGTGAAGGCCGGCGTCTCCTCGTTGTTTCTGAACAGTTCCTCCTCAGACACCTGAGCCGACGACACCATCCAGTCAGGTGACATCATCACACATATCCCATAATGCATTTATGTTTCTGCAAGCTGCATGCCCTCCTCTATGTAAGGCTCTTGTGGCTCAAATGTACTGAGATGAAACGATCAGACGTGGTTATTGATGGTACAAACTCTTTTACAACTTTGATTCAGAAAAATGTCTAACTAGTAAAACTGGCATGTACAGACAGACAGACAGACAGACAGGCAGACACACAGACAGACAGACAGGCAGACACACAGACAGACAGACAGACAGACAGACAGACAGACAGACAGACAGACAGACAGGCAGACAGGCAGACACACAGACAGACAGACAGACAGGCAGGCAGGCAGACAGACAGACAGACAGACAGACAGACAGGCAGACACACAGACAGACAGACAGGCAGACACACAGACAGACAGACAGACAGACAGACAGACAGACACACAGACAGACAGACAGACAGACAGACAGGCAGACACACAGACAGACAGACAGACAGACATACAGACAGACAGGCAGGCAGGCAGACAGACAGACAGACAGGCAGACACACAGACAGACAGACAGACAGACAGACATACAGGCAGGCAGACAGACAGACAGACAGACAGACAGGCAGACAGACAGACAGGCAGGCAGACAGACAGACAGACAGACAGACAGACAGACAGACAGACAGACAGACAGACAGACAGACAGACAGACAGACAGACAGACAGGCAGGCAGGCAGACAGACCTGGCCAAAGCGCTGGTAGATGACTCCAAACTTAAAGGTGTGGTTCACCTCGTGCTCGTCGTAGTTCACTATCAGCTGAGAGGCCTGCGGACGGACAGACAGACGGATTCAGGACAGCCAGGAAGTCGGCAGAGCAAGGCACTAACACTGCAGGGTTGGGGGTTCGACTCCCTGTGTAGCTCAGTGGGCAGAGCAAGGCACTAACACTGCGGTCAGGCATGCTGCTGCTGCAGCCATAATGCATGTTAGAAGAAATACCTTGAAGTACCTTGAGATGTACCTTGTACTGCCGACCAAACACACTAGGTTCTGGTAGGTTCTAACTAGGTTCTAACTAGGTTCTAACTAAGTTCTTGCAGGTTCTAACTAGGTTCTAACTAGGTTCTAACTAGGTTCTGGTAGGTTTTGGTCTGTAATGTTCAGCTCACCTTTGGGTAGAGGACTGGATTGAAACGCAGACCTGCTGCTTCCTCACACAGCAGCTTCAGGAAGACGGGAGTGATATCATACACACAATATAAACACACAGTACACACACACACACACACACACACACACACACACACACACACACATACACATACACATACACACACACACACATTGACTATACACAAATAATGGACATTTTTCACGTAATTAGAGTTTCTTCATTTTTCCTACGGCAATAGTTATTTTTTAGCATTGTCGGCATTACTAATTGAAATCAATGGGAGCCACTAGCTGCTTATGAGTTAGGCTGATTTCAATGAGGAAAGCTGTTTTCAGTAAATTCAGGTGCCAAAGTAAAGAAGTAAACAGTACAATCCACCATGTATGATTATATCTAACGTATTTATCCAGACAGGCTCTCCACGTTCTATTGAGGGAACCTGGCAGCAGTGATGGAGTGAACCTGACATGAACTTTGACCTCTAGTCAGTCGTCATCTTAAGCAAACAACCATCGGTATGAATAAAAATCAATTACAGTATATTTTCATAAAAGCATTAATTTATGTGTTTTTCCCTTAAAAGACCCCATAGGTTGCAGAATTCTACATACCAGCAACCACACCAGACGCCATATTGGAAAACCACTGACGGTTCAGACCAGCAGCTTGTTGTTATATTATAACTTTACCTCTATAACATAAAGTGGCCTGCTGGTGAACCTACATGAACACATAAAAACTCTATGAGAGTCAATATAAGTGATTTTCTGACTCAACCTCAGTATTATTGTTACTTGACGTAAGCGCAGCCTTCAGTAAGATGACTCATAACATACTCCTAAATCATCCTGAAAACTATCTTGGTGTCCGAGGGTCAGCGCTGTCATGGTGTAGGTTCTATCTGCTCAGTAGAACCGTATCTTCCACAACAATATGACCTCAGAGTGTTGCAATGTGGACTGGTGTGCCACAAGGCTCTGTTTTGGGCCCGCTGCTGTTCTCCTTTTATATGCTTTTATAAGATATAAGATAAGATTGACTTTATTTGCTATATGCTACCACTTTATGAAATCATCCATACATTCAGCATTAGTTTGCTGCTACGCCGACGATACTCAACTTCATGTACCCATTAAACCAAACAATCCCAACTCCAAAACTTAGTGTTCGACCATATTAACAAAGAAAAAATCTATTGCAGAGTGTGTGTGTGTGTGTGTGTGTGTGTGTGTGTGTGTGTGTGTGTGTGTGTGTGTGTGTGTGTGTACCTTGGCTAGCTGTGGGATGCTGGGGATCTCAGACAGCTCTGCTAGTGACAGTCTGTCGTAGACGCTCTTCACCCGAGACCTGAAAACACCGAAACACACTGAGTCACCCACAGCACCAGAGATGTGCCTCAAACGTACGTGCGTGCGTGCGTGCGTGCGTGCGTGCGTGCGTGCGTGGGTGCGTGCGTGCGTGCGTGCGTGCGTACGTACCTCATGATAACATGGAGGTATTCCTGCTCCTTCTCTTCCTCGTGTCTCATAGACAGCAGCAGGTTGCCGAGGTTGCTGGCAGAGCAGCAGAAGTTCAAATGTTCCTGTAGTGGGAGGGGGGTCAAAGGTCAGATGGGGTCAAAGGGTCAAAGGTCACTGTGGAGCCTAAAATTATTTCAAATAAGAAGGAACTCTTAATGTTTGCTATCCATCCCACTTTTCCCTGTAAGAGGGCAAAAAATCCACTTCATGGAGGTACAACCACAGTCTATTCTGGTTCTACTGGGAGATGACCAGTACAACCAGTCTTCTGCTTCTACTAGTTGTCTGTCGTTGTTCCACCAGATATACAGACCTCAGTTTATTTAAGGGACAATAATATCACATATCACAAACAGAACATACAACATCAGATAGGGTTGGTAATCAATACCAATGACTCATGGATTACTTGTCCAGCTGGAGATCAATTCTATCAGTGTTGTTGTAATTCCTCCTGGTCGCCAGCAGAGGTCGCCAGAGGTCACAGATCAAGACGACTCATGTTTCCTGTCCTGACGTCTAACGCCCCGTCCCGACCGGACGCACAAGCGGACGCGCACACACACGCTGCTGCGCTTCACTTACGCTCCCATGTTAACGATGCCGCGGATCCCACCGGCTCGCGGATCCCACCGGCCGCGGATCCCACCGGCTCGCGGACGTGGAGCTGATTTTTAATAACACTAGTTTTACTAGTGTTATTAATTATTTTAATACATATTTTATTTTAATATAGGCCATAATGAAGAAGGGAACAGAGACAATCACCATTATGGGATGAATGAAGTTAAATCAAGTCATACTTTTTGCATATAACCAGTTATTCCCGTTTTTATAATGCTTTTCTTATGCTCTACCAACTGAGCTGTCTGGACCAGACACACTTCAAACAGTGTACTTGGGGTGACAAATTAGAAAGGCAGATCTAGAAATGTAATTACTGGAACATAAGTTAGAGGTGGGTGCATGGTCACAGGTGAAATGTGTTGTTGGAACAATATAAAATACCAACTGTTGCTTTTGTATTTGTAGGAAATAAAGAAGACCAAATGAAAGGTGTCTTTATTTGACTGCTCGGGGTGGTGGTAGCGTAATCCGTCAACTGTAAACGGCATATTATATCTCGGACAGCTCTTCCATCCTGGACATAGAACATCTGATCAGGTCTCAAAATCCTCTCCCGACTATGCAAATTACTTCGTCTTGAATATCGATCGGGTTACCGAGGAAAGGACTCGCCGTGTCCGACAGCTGCTTCAGGTTCAGCAGAGGGAGGAGACAGGGAGGAAGTCGGGGTTTGTTCAAGAAAACCTGCCAGCGAGCAGGTGAGGTTCACAGAGTCAGTTACCATGGTAACTGAATCAGAGTTTCAGTTAGCTCTCTTTCTGGAACGGGAAACCCAGAGTTTCCTCATCTCAGGGTTACCAAACTCAGAGTTTTCACTAAACCTGCTTCTTGGAACAGACCCAGATGTATGTCCGAGGACCACAGACACAACCTGTTCAAACTGGATTAGGTCTGGAATGTAGTTTTTATTGCTTTGTGTGCAGTACTACCTCTATACATAACTCTTTTGTGTTTGAAAAGATTATTGCATGGATTTCATTGGTGCAGGTTGTTTTATTATGATTAGGAAATTTATTTTGCCATTGAGTTTATTTTGTTATTTGAGTTTATTTTGCAGATTCCCATTGAGTTTATTTTGTTTTATTTGTTAATGTTTTATTATTATTTTGTTTTGCAGGTTCCCATTGAGTTGATTTGGTTTATTGTGTTTTGCAGGTTCCCGTTGGTGATTCATTGAAGGTTCCCTTGACACACGAATCCTGGCTTCCATTTCCTTCACCTGCTGCGCTCACACCAGAAAGACCACCTGAGGTGAGATTTGAATCCTGGCCTCCACAGGCCAACGGGACACCAGTTGCAAGGGTCCTTACCACTTACCTATTCCTGGGGGAGAATACAGGCCAGGAAATGCCACCTTTGTCAAGCAGGTTCCACTGTATTACTGGCCAAATCATTTCTTGAACATTAAGACCACCAGGGAACATTCGAAATATCACCAGCTTTTGAAACTGTGCGCTCATCAAGTCATACTATGAAAAAACTAGCCCTTGAACCACTTCCCAGCTAGCTCAACCATATCATCACCTGCCAATGGTGGCTAATGTTGTGATACAATATCGAAGGCTTGTTGGTCTAGCGGTATGATTCTTGCTTTGAGTGCTGAATCTCCCAGGTTCAAATCCTGAATAAACCCTTTTTTTTTTAACCCCTGGGAATCACATAAGCCTTTCTTGTTCTTGGCTATTTCAGCTAATCTGAGGTGATAATTGGGGAAAGGGTGACATCTAGTGTCCAGAATGATTATTGCTGTGTTCCTAAGGGAAACAGAAATAGGGGTCCTCAGTTTGTGGTTTGAAGCACCTGGACCTCACTATAGCAAGTGCAAGAATGTGTGTGTGTGTGTATGTGTGTGTGTGTGTGTGTGTGTGTGTGTGTGTGTGTGTGTGTGTGTGTGTGTGTGTGTGTGTGTGTGTGTGTGTCCAGGGGTCTGTTCCAAGAAGAGGGTTTAGTGAAAACTCTGAGTTTGGTAACCCTGAGATGAGGAAACTCTGGGTTTCCCGTTCCAGAAAGAGAGGTAACTCAAACTCTGATTCAGTTACCATGGTAACCTGATCGATATTCAAGACGAAGTAATTTGCATAGTCGGGAGAGGATTTTGAGACCTGATCAGATGTTCTATGTCCAGGATGGAAGAGCTGTCCGAGATATAATATGCCGTTTACAGTTGACGGATTACGCTACCACCACCCCGAGCAGTCAAATAAAGACACCTTTCATTTGGTCTTCTTTATTTCCTACAAAAACAAAAGCAACAGTATTTTTATATTGTTCCAACAACACATTTCACCTGTGACCATGCACCCACCTCTAACTTATGTTTGAGTAATTACATTTCTAGATCTGCCTTTCTAATTTCTCACCCCAAGTACACTGTTTGAACTATGTCTGATCCAGACAGCTCAGTTGGTAGAGCATTAGACTCTCAGCCTCAGGGTTGTGGGTTCGATCCCCACATTGTGTTAACTATCACCTTTGTAAGTCTCTTTGGATAAAAGCTTCTGCTAAATGACTCTATTGTAATGTTGTTATATTTCATTTTCAGCTGCTGCCAAGTGGCTTTGCACCCGTGGGATTGCACCTAAATGAAAATATTTTTTTCCAATACTATTCTACCACTTTCTCACATGTAGGTAATATTATAAGAAAGTGTGGTTAAATGTTAAATTAATACACTACTGCATTCAAACGTACGCATTGACTCGGGCCGCGATTCTCTCTCACGCCAATTCCCTCTCCTTTATGACCCTTCTGCTTGCTGGTTGCCATGGTGAATCGTAGTATCGGACCTCCATTGCTGATGGCTTTTTATTGTCGTCGTGCACGTGCTTAACTCAAGGTGAACATAATCAAAGTTGATTGAACAAACTCAAATCAACCGTGCTGGAACTGAAAACTCAGACTTGGCCATCTAGGAATGAATCAACTCAGAGTGCAGAGTTAGACTCAGAGTTTGTTGAACCTTTTGCACCTTTTACTAGTGTTATTAATTATTTTAATACATATTTTATTTTAATATAGGCCATAATGAGAAAGGGAACAGAGACAATCACCATTATGGGATGAATGAAGTTAAATCAAGTCATACTTTTTGCATATAACCAGTTATTTCCATTTTTATAATGCTTTTCTTTATTATAGTATACAAATATATATATATTTGTTCAATTAATTAAGACTATGCTTACTTCTGTTTTCATAATGCGCTCTGAAAAAGCAGTTAAGCGTAAGTGTGTTCTTGCGCGTCCGGTGGGTCCGGGGCGTTAAGGTGGAGAACTGAAACTCAACTGAAACTCAACTGAAACTCAACTGAAACTCAACTGAAACTCAACTGAAACTCAACTGAAACTCAACTGAAACTCAACTGTTGGCGCTCACCCTGCCGAGGAAGTGCTTCCGATACGCCTGTGCCGCCTCATTGATCTCCTCCAGACGGTACCCATAATCCCCTGGGGGCGTGCCTTCCTCCTCTCCTCCTCTTACTCCCCCCTCCTCCCCCTGGTCCCTCAGGCTGTTCTCCAAGGAGGTGGGAGGAGGAGGAGCCTCGTTGTCTTCGATCCAGTAGCCTCCAAACTGGGGCAGGATGACCTGGGGGTAGGGCCCGCCCCGCTGCAGCACCTTCCAGCACACCAAAGAAAACACATCAAAACACTGTTTGTAATTGATTTGTAATTGATTGCTTTTTTTTCTCCAGTCTCCATCTTTGTCTCTCAGCCTCACTGTGGTGTTCCTCACTGTGGTGTTCCTCACTGTGGTGTTCCTCACTGTGGTGTTCTTCACTGTGGTGTTCCTCACTGTGGTGTTCCTTGCTGTTTGAGGTCCTGTAGGTGGCGCTCTTTTCTTTGTCTGTTCAGCCACAGTGGCTATCACTGCTCATGCTAACTACCCAGTTCTTCTTCTGTTGAAACGTAAAATGCATCACTTCCTGTCTCCAGAGGGTTTCTCCTGGTAAAGACCTACCTGACACCAGGTGTTGAGAGCAGCAGATGGAGAAGCTTCATGACCTTGTTTTTATGTGTTTGTAAAGAATTTTGTAAATGTTGCTTTTAGATAGATGCTACATAAATATGAAAATATAATACTAACAAACGTCTTGTTTAACGAACAGGGTTAAAACCTCCAGTGTGTTTATTTGATATTTCATGGGAACATTTCTGGCCATTACAAGCCACCGTACGCCAGACATCTGTTTTAGTACTGTATGTTGTTTACTACTGTGGGATCAATTATTATCTCTAATCAATATTTTATCTGGGTTACCTCTTCTATCCTGGGATATGGGATGTAGTCGTCCTGTAAGAGAAGGAAAAGGTAGTTACAGCAATGAAACAATATATGTATACACACACACACACCTACGTGCACACACAGACAGCTGAATGAAGTAAATGAGTGATACAGGTATGAGTCTGTCCTGTATGTTACATACGTGTAGCATGTACTAATGTGTGTATGTATTTCCTGTGCAGGTCATAATATCCACTGTGTGAACATTAATCATTAACGTGACATTATGAACATTAACCTTGGTGTTTTTATTTTTTAATTCTGCATGTTCCATGTGCATGTACGTTCCTCGACCCTGCACAGGTTCAATACTCCCACGATCATTCAAAAGTACATCATCACCCAGGAAGTACACACCGACACCAGCGATGACATCACCTACATGAACAACAGATGGTTAAATAGAAAGAAACAAATGAAGGATGAAGAAATACATAACAGAACTCCAAGCAGATGTATGAGGACAGACAGACAGACAGACAGACAGACAGACAGACAGACAGACAGACAGAGAGTCCATGCCTTCTGTCTTTGAGGGATTGTCTTCATCTCAGCAGCCTCTGGTACCTGCTGCATAGGAGGAAAGATAAGAAGCTGAGATCCTCCAGCTGGTTCCTCTGGTCTCAACCAATAGAAAAGTTGGCATTGTTGTGTTTTAGTATCTGGTTGGTTCAGGTTCACACTGACCAATCACAAGCCAGCCAGAAGTCCCATGACTCCCCAGCAGCTGGTTGATTGGTTGAGTTTTGGTAACCTGTCATCCCACCAGGTTAGAGAGTCCAGACCAACCTGGTTCCAGTCTGGAACTTGATCTACCATGATGGATCCACTGTCCCCGGTAGATAGCTAGCACTTTAACAGACACTATGTTGAGTGATAGTAGGCTCCATGCTAGCACTTTAGCATACACTATGTTGAGTGATAGTAGGCTCCATGCTAGCACTTTAACATACACTATGCTGAGTGATAGTAGGCTTCATGCTAACACTTTAGCATACGTTATGTTGAGTGATAGTAGGCTTCATGCTAACACTTTAGCATACGCTATGTTTAGTGATAGTAGGCTTCATGCTAACACTTTAGCATACGCTATGTTGAGTGATAGTAGGCTTCATGCTAACACTTTAGCATACGCTATGTTGAGTGATAGTAGGCTTCATGCTAACACTTTAGCATACGCTATGTTGAGTGATAGTAGGCTTCATGCTAACACTTTAGCATACACTATGTTGAGTGATAGTAGGCTCCATGCTAACACTTTAGCATACGCTATGTTGAGTGATAGTAGGCTCCATGCTAACACTTTAGCATACAATGTAGTGAGTGATCTGGTGATCAACTGGGAAACACTGTGATGTGAAAAATAACAGAAATACAGAAATAAAGAATGAATGATTTCAGAGTTCGTTCTTACCTCCATCTTGTCCATCATGTCAAAGAAATGAGCCGTCTGGAGGACAGGCAGACAGACAGACAGAGGGACAGACAGACAGACAGAGAGACAGACAGACAGAGAAGAAATTAGTTTTCCTCCTTTGTATTTGTTGTTTTGTTTCTGAATGTATGTTAATGTTATTATGTTTGTTTATGTGAAGCTTTCTGTGCCTTTACATGTGTGTATGTGTGTATATTTGTGTATGTGTGTATATTTGTGTGTGTGTGTGTGTGTATGTGTGTATATTTGTGTGTGTGTGTGTGTGTATATTTGTGTATGTGTGTGTGTGTGTATATTTGTGTGTGTGTGTGTGTGTGTGTGTGTGTATTTGTGTGTGTGTGTGTAGGTGTGTATATTTGTGTGTGTGTGTGTGTAGGTGTGTATATTTGTGTGTGTGTGTATTTGTGTATGTGTGTGTTACCTTCATGGTGGGGGGGGCGGTGCGGGGGGGAGAGGGGGGGCAGTCTGCCAGGGGGACATTGGAGATGGTCAGTAGCTCCTGTTTACTGAAAAACAAACAACAACAACCATCAGATTACTGGAACAAATAAACAATCTAAACCCAGAAAGGCTGGTGGTGCTAAAACCATTTAAATGAAATGATCAAATCCTCTGTCTGTCCTAAAGGTTTCAACATCATCCTAACTGCAGGGGTTTCCCCAGATATTTGGACTGATCACACCAATTTACAAATATTTTTACAAATTTGACCCAATTAATTATAGAGGAATCTGTGTGAACAGTAACCTGGGAGAACTATAAATAGCATTTCATTTATTCAACACAACGTCCTGAGTAAAGGTTGGAGCTTCATCCTCTTTTTAAAAAGTATTCAACTCAATTTGGTATAACAGACTTTTGCATAAATAAATTAGTGTTGGGGGGAAAATGATATCATAAAATCAATGTACACAAATAACAAATGTGCGGTTAAAATTGGCAACAACCAAACAACATCAAGTGTCCTGGTGACCTGGTGCTGCTGTCGCCCACCAAGGAGCTCATTGCTGTTCTTGTTACTTGGGGCATGTACTTTCATATTGTTGTAAATGTTCTTTGTCTGTTTATATACGTTTGCTTTGACAATATAAGAACCGTCTTTTCATACCAATAAAGTTTTTTTCAAATTGAGATAGACAGAGAGAGAGAGAGACAGACAGACAGAGACGGACAGACAGAGAGATGGACAGAAAGAGAGACAGAAAGACAGAGAGAGAGAGAGACAGACAGACAGAGAGAGAGAGAGAGAGAGAGAGAGAGAGAGAGAGAGAGAGAGAGAGAGAGAGAGAGAGAGAGAGAGAGAGAGATGAGTCTCTCTCTCTCTCTCTCTCTCTCTCTCTGTCTGTCTGTCTCTCTAGATAAATCCTCAATCTGTCATAAGCCGTGTGTAAATCTGTAAATACCCTCCATAGATTAACTGGACGTTTTATTATTAAAGATACACACACACACACACACACACACACACACACACACACACACACACACACACACACACACACACACACACAGCTACCAGCCAGCAGCTTCTCCTTCAGTTTTCTGGTTCAGTGTTTTTATGGTTTCATTGTGTAAACGTCCTAACCAGGAGATCCACCTGATCACCATGTCACCAGGTCCATCCACCTGATCACCATGTCACCAAGTCCATCCACCTGATCACCATGTCACCAAGTCCATCCACCTGATCACCATATCACCAAATCCATCCACCTGATCACCACGTCACCAAATCCATCCACCTGATCACCATATCACCAAATCCATCCACCTGATCACTACGTCACCAAATCCATCCACCTGATCACCATATCACCAGGTCCATCCACCTGATCACCATGTCACCAAGTCCATCCACCTGATCACCATGTCACCAAGTCCATCCACCTGATCACCATATCACCAAATCCATCCACCTGATCACCACGTCACCAAATCCATCCACCTGATCACCATATCACCAAATCCATCCACCTGATCACCATATCACCAAATCCATCCACCTGATCACCATATCACCAAATCCATCCACCTGATCACTACGTCACCAAATCCATCCACCTGATCACCACGTCACCAAGTCCATTCATCTAAGTCTTCAGTTTTCACATGAAGTTTTCACCAGAAGTATAACTTGTATCTCCATCCCCTCATTGGTGAGGATGAGTGGGATGGGCGATGGACCATCTGGTGACCTGGTCAGTCAGAACAACTTGGAGCTCAATGCTCTGAAGTCAGTGGAGATAGTTGTGGATTACAGGAGGAACCCAGCCCCACCCGCCCCCATCACCCTGTGGAGTCCTTCCTCCTCCTGGGTACCATCTTCACCCAGGACCTCAGGTGGAGCTGAACATCAGCTCCATCACTATCTGGTGCGCTGCTGCCCAGGGTAAGGCCGACTGCAGCGAGTCACTCGCTCTGCTGAAGGTGATTGGCTGCAATCTGCCGTCTCTCCAGGACCTGTACACCTCCCGGAGCCGGAATACTACATGTTTTATAATATAATACATGATGTTTTGTCATAATATACTACATGATGTTTTATAATATAATACATGATGTTTTGTCATAATATACTACATGATGTTCTATAATAAAATACTACATGATGTTTTGTCATAATATACTACATGATGTTTTATAATATAATACATGATGTTTTGTCATAATATACTACATGATGTTTTATAATATAATACATGATGTTTTGTCATAATATACTACATGATGTTCTATAATAAAATACTACATGATGTTTTATTATAATATACTACATGTTTCATAATAATATGCTACATCATGTTTTATTATAATATACTACATGTTTTATAATAAAATATTACATGTTTTATAATAAAATACTACATGTTTTGTAATAATATACTACATGAAGTTTTATAATAATATACTACATGTTTTATTATAATGTCCTACATAATGTTTATTATAATATACAACATGTTTTATAATAATATACTACATAATGTTTTATAATAATATACTTCATGTTTTGATATGTTTTACTAAAAAGTGACTCGCTTCCAGGCATGCACATGTCAAAATGTCAAACTGGCAGTGTGTTAAACTCCAGGGTAATGCAACAGAGCTGCAACTAAGGCCCGCCCACAAAAAGGGAAAAAATCACATGGAGAAAGGAACAAGAGGAGGACAGGGAGGAAGGTCGAGTCTCTATCCCCACTGAGAGGAAAAAGGTCATTCTGAGCAGTGTGTGTGTGTGTGTGTGTGTGTGTGTGTGTGTGTGTGTGTGTGTTGACAGCACAGCTGTATATGCATAGTAACATAATGAGACATCTTATCACCTTCAAATGCCATGGTGGGAAACAAATTGTAGAGGGCTAAATTTGGCCTGTGGGCTAAATTTCCAGAACTAAGATGTGAATCCTCGTGATGGTTAAACTGGTTTATTTTAAACTAACGCTCAGCTGGCACGTCACCTCCGCTGACATCAACATGTCACAACCAATACATCAGTTTTGTCTTGGAAGAAATATACATACAAGTTAACATCATAAATGGATGTCAGACAGTCCTCCAGGCCAATCCCACAATGCACTACGCCTCCAGCATTTCTCATTTGGCTTTAATTTTACATTTTAGGCACTTAGCTGATTCCTTTATCGAGGCTTACTTACAATAAGCTCAACAGCAGAATAAGCCTCAGTTCCTAGATCAACCAGCATAACAATAGTAAGGACATTTATAGTTTACATTTTTGCTTCTGTTGAGTGACTAAGAGAGGACAGGAAGCAAAGTGATCAAAATACAATGACACAAAACAGAAAGAAGAAATAGTGTCCTACTGTTACTCAACATAGCGTATGCTAAAGTGTTATCATGGGGCCTATTAGCACTCAACATAGCGTTTGCTAAAGTGTTATCATGGGGCCTATTAGCACTCAACATAGTGTATGCTAAAGTGTTATCATGGGGCCTATTAGCACTCAACATAGCGTATGCTAAAGTGTTATCATGGGGCCTATTAGCACTCAACATAGCGTTTGCTAAAGTGTTATCATGGGGCTTATTAGCACTCAACATAGTGTATGCTAAAGTGTTATCATGGGGCCTATTAGCACTCAACATAGCGTATGCTAAAGTGTTATCGTGGGGCCTATTAGCACTCAACATAGCGTATGCTAAAGTGTTATCATGGGGCCTATTAGCACTCAACATAGCGTATGCTAAAGTGTTATCGTGGGGTCTATTAGCACTCAACATAGCGTATGTTAAAGTGTTATCATGGGGTCTATTAGCACTCAACATAGCAATCGGATCAGCCTGTATATGTCCTCCTCGGTCTTCCAGCCCTCGCCACAGGATCCCCATACCGGTCGATCCATAATGAAGACTAGACTCCTTCATGCATGCAACATATTTATCTTTGGCCGGTGGATTACAGCGTGAAGTCTACGAGGCCAAGAGCAGTTTGAACCTTGAACCTTGAACCTTTCTGAGGCTGTTTTCAACCAAAGCTGTGGTAGCCCACCTTGACTAACCGTGGGTCTCTTATTGCATTAAGCCATTAAGAACCTGGTTGGATTCTGACAGACTTTCTCCAATCAGAATATAAAAGTATGGAAACACTAAAAACTACAGAAATAAAACAGGAGCTGCTATTCTGCAGATCATGTCCACAACATCTGTAGTGAGTACATTACAGTCATGTAGCAGACGCTTTCATCCAGAGCAACTTACAAAGGTGATAGTTGACACTATCTGGGGATCGAACCCACAACCCTGAGAGTCTCATGCTCTACCGACTGAGTGAGTACAGGGAGTGGTCAGTGCAACTGACCGGTTATCTTCATCAACCAGCAGCCTGCCGAGACTTCATCTGGTCTGCCATACAGTGTTGTAATCGTGATCACGTAAGGCGAGTCAAGACCGAGACCGGAGCTTATCGAGTTCGAGTCAAGACCGAGTGTTTCCCCGGGACGAGGCTGAGTCAAGACTGAAACCAGATCAATTCACCTGAGGGCTCAAGATCTACACCAGTTTCTCTGATAATATTTCAAAACAAAACAAACATTATTTAGGCAGTTTAGTAAAATACAATTGGACTTATGATAGAGATTACTACATGACCAAAGGCCATCACAGAATAGGAGTATCAGTATCAGCATGCAGTAGGCAGGGGTAGGCAAACATACACATCCCAACCATCTAGTGGTGATGTAGAAGACATATTGATTTGAAATGTGAAGCCTGTTGTCCCACTCTTGAATGTCCCACTTCATAAAGAACACATTGCAGTCCAGTGTGTCTTCAAGGACATTTCATTGGACTGCAGACAGTTTGGCTACCTAAAAGGCAGATCCATGACTGAGTCAGCTTGACTGGCTGCCTGTTTTAAAAGCACCGACAAACCTGGCTCTATCTGCTGATTGCTAGCAACTCTGATTTCAGTCAGGCTTTTGACCAGATGGACCACCATATTGTCATCAACAAGACCTTTACCATGGAGTGAGGCCTGAATGAATCCCCTGGATCTGTGACTTCATCACCAGCAGACAACAGGTTGGCTACCATGGTGTCCTATCTGGTGTGGTGTACCACAGGGATCACGTCTCGGCCCTCTCTTGTTTCTGGGCCTCATCGATGATGTCAAATCCAGTGTGGAAGTATGTGGATGACATCAACTTGCTGGAGGCCAGACAGTGTCAGCAGCTCAGCGGATTAAAGACCTTGTCCAACAACGGCATGCTCCTCAATGAAAGGAAATGTATCGAGAACATCACCATCTATTAACAACACCCCCTTGTCAGTGCAGCTCCAAGTCATCGTCCTGGGTCCGATCATACAACATCTGATGGACCAACCAGAGGAACTATATGCCAGCGAGTGCAGGAAGGTGCATCTTCTCAAACACATCAGACTGACAGTTCCTGTCTGGCAGGCGGAGGTCATACAGGCGTTGAGTGCAGAAGATAATCCTATACCAGCCACCATCAAAGCCTCGACACCCTTGGGATGAGCTGATCTGGTTGAACTTTGACCTCTCTCTGCAGCCTGGTTCTCAATTCCGCTAGAGCCAACTGTTATCAAAACTCAAAACAGCTGTTCATATCCAGGATGTCACCATATCCATTCCGATATGACCTGACAGTGATGGTCCGAGGATCAATAACATCACATTCGGTTTCCGTCTGTCTTCCAGTTTAGACCCAAATACCAATCAAGTGTCTGTCTGTCTTTCTGTCCGTCGTTGTTCTCGTTGTCTGCCATGCTAACGCTGCTCAGCTAACCTGACAACATGATGACAACTGATGGAAGACTTAGTTGGAGTTTAGTTGGAGTTTAGTTGGAGTTTAGTTGTCATGGCAACGCTGATGAATTCGGATTGGAGCGTTCAAACGCAAGCCTTGTGCAGGTCACATGACTCTGATCTGATGCTGCACCAGATCCATGAGGTCCAGATGGGAAGAGACACATCAGATCTGAGTCACATGGAGGAGAAATCAGTGTGGACGGAGCCAGTAGAGGTTTACTAACACACACACACACACACACACACACACACACACACACACACACACACACACACACACACACACACACACACACACACACACACACACACACACACACACACACACACACACACACACACACACACACACACACAGCTCGGTGCGTTCAGTGCACCACAACAGATTGAATCTCGTTTCATTTACATCGCCACATTTGTTTTGGCTAATTAGACAATCTGGTGGCAAATGAGTCATAACTGTCAACACACCCGTAAACAACAACAACACAACAACAACAACAACAGCAACAACAACAACAGCAGCAACAGCGACAGTAACAACAACATCAACATCAACAAAAGCAACAACAGCAACAGCATCAACAACAGCAGCAGCAACATCAACATCAACAACAATGTCAACAACAACAACATAACAAGAAGACGAGCAGCAGGAGGGGAGCTGCCAGCTACTGGCTTCTGTTTCTAGACAGACGGACTTTCTGCCCTTTAGCCACACACACACACACACACACACACACACACACACACACACACACACAAAGCTTAATGCATTGTAATGCATCAGTTCTATCATTCTCCTGTTCTATCTATCTATCTATCTATCTGTCTGTCTGTCTGTCTCACTGCATAGATAGATGATAGATAGATAGATGGATAGACAGACAGACAGACAGACAGACAGACAGACAGACGGATAGACGGATAGACAGATAGATGATAGATGATGATCTTATTAATGTTTGTTATATTTTATATATATGTATATTTATATTTGATGTGTTTAATGTCGTCCATGTTGCTGACCTGTTGTCAGTTTCAGTTCAGCAGTTCAGTATCTAGAATATACATATATACATATTTATATTTATGTGTCCAGAATATATAAACATCATATAATTACAAATTAGATAAAAATATAAAACCTTCAAAAATAATATTCAGAACACACACACACACACACACACACGCACACACACACACACACGAAAAACAGCTTCTATCGGAGCACGCAAAGAACATATTACAGGCACTAATGCACGCACACACACACACACACACACACACACACACACACACACACACACACACACACACACACACAGAGGATGAGGGGAAAATGCCAAACTCACCAGTGACTGTGTGGCATTGTGTTGCCGTCGGTTACTGAGCAGCTCGCTCTCTAACAGAGACCAAATACACCAGCCTCTCTCTCTCTACCTCTCTGTCTCTCTCTACCTCTCTGTCTCTCTCTACCGCTCTGTCTCTCTCTACCGCTCTCTCTCTCTACCTCTCTCTGCCTGTCTCTCTCCCTGAGTGATTAACGTGCTATAATCCCGATGCTCCCTGAGGTTATGGGAGAGAGACATAGAGAGAGACAGAGAGAAAGAGGGAGAGAGAGAGGGAGAGGGAGGCATAGAGAGAGACAGAGAGAGAGAGGAAGACAGAGAGAGAGACATAGAGAGACAGAGAGAGAGAGAGAGAGAGAGAGAGTGAGAGAGAGAGAGAGAGAGAGAGAGAGGCGGGAGGGTTAGTGAGTAGAAGGCAGATGGTTATAGAGGAAAAACAGAGGGATGCTGAGAAAGAGGAAGAGAAAGAAGGAAAGAGCAAAAAGACGTCAAGGGGCAAAAAGAGAGGAGAGAGAGGAAGATGACAACAACACTAATGTCTGCTGGTGTGACCTTCATCAGTCTGGGGTCAGAGGTGGTTCAGCCTGATGAAGCTCTGGAGGAAGAACATGGAACCTTCTGGTCTCAGATCTAGACCAGTCAGGGTTCGGGTCCAGCAGCTAGCAGCTAGCAACACTGACAGATGGTACCGACCACAGAAGTTTAGTTTATGTTTTTAATATCATTAAAAGCGACTAATAATGCAGACGAGTCTTCTGAAGAAACTTGAGAAAATTAAAGTATGTAAATGAGGCGGCCAATCAGAGCAGTGCTCATTTACATACCCTCCACTCCCTCAGAACAGCCTGTTCTTTACAATGGAGACTGAGAGACTGAAACACACCACAGCATTGTTTTGATAGAGACTTCACAAAGGTCTTGTCCAGACCAGGAACCGTTTTAAACAGCCAATCAAATCAAGGTCCTTCAAGGTCGGCATCGGACCAGGACCTCGTCAGCTCAGTGATGTTCGGGTGGCATCTCTCCTCTCCTGATGATGACGTCCTTCTGAGATCTGAGGGCTGAGCAGCTTCCCCAGCTGGAGGAACCTCAGGTACCTCAGGGTCTTCATCACCAGCGAGGGTAAGACAGGTACCTCAGGGTCTTCATCACCAGCGAGGGTAAGACGGGTATCTCAGCGTCTTCATCACCAGTGAGGGTAAGACAGGTATCTCAGGGTCTTCATCACCAGCGAGGGTAAGACGGGTATCTCAGCGTCTTCATCACCAGTGAGGGTAAGACAGGTATCTCAGGGTCTTCATCACCAGTGAGGGTAAGACAGGTATCTCAGGGTCTTCATCACCAGCGAGGGTAAGACGGGTATCTCAGGGTCTTCATCACCAGCGAGGGTAAGACGGGTATCTCAGGATCTTCATTACCAGTGAGGGTAAGACAGGTATCTCAGGGTCTTCATCACCAGTGAGGGTAAGACGGATCATGAGGTTGACCACCAGTTAGGTGCATTACTTCACCATGGTGGTGGTCGACCCTCAGCTATGGTCACAATCTGTCTGTCTGTCTGCCTGTCTGCCTGTCTGTCTGTCTGTCTGTCTGTCTGTCTGTCTGTCCCTCCTTCAGTGAATTTCCAGTTAATTGACAGCAGCAAAAATTAGAAGAGCTTCAAGTCCTGAATCAGTTGATTGATTGATTCCTGATTGGTTGGAGTTTTTCTGTACACCCACTGGTAAAACAGGCTTTGAAACTTGTTTCTAGAAAATTCCTGGAATCAATGGATCATCTCGTTTTAAGGATAAAAGATTGAATATGAGACTAAATTAATTGTTAAGATATTTTTAGAAGAGGAAAAACTCCAGCAGATGGTTGATCAACTACCAAGGAAACAATCTGGAGGAAGAGATGGAGCACAGAATGAGAACCAGAGAGAGAGAGAGAATGAATAGAGGGAGAGAGAGAGAGAACATATAGAGGGAGAGAGAGAGAGAGAGAGAGAGAACATATAGAGGGAGAGAGAGAGAGAATGAATAGAGGGAGAGAGAGAGAAGGTATAGAGGGAGAGAGAGAGAGAGAGAGAGAAGGTATAGAGGGAGAGAGAGAGAGAGAGAACGTATAGAGGGAGAGAGAGAGAGAGAGAGAGAACGTATAGAGGGAGAGAGAGAGAGAGAGAGAGAGAACGTATAGAGAGAGAGAGAGAGAGAGAGAGAGAGAGAATGTATAGAGGGAGAGAGAGAGAGAGAGAGAGAGAGAGAGAGAGAGAGAGAGAGAGACTGTCAGTGTGAATTAGAGGATCACTGCTGGAAGCAGAAACCTTCAATATTGTGTTGGTCAGATAGACAGGTCACCTACCCTATGGGCGCACACACACACACATACACACACACACACACACACACACACACAGACACACACACACACACACACACACACACACACACACACACACACACACACACACACACAATGCATATATGTGGATGTGAATAAAGTTCCTCCACCATGAAGGATCATGGGACATTAAACATGAAATGGACGCCATTTCCTCCTGTTTGTTACATGAAATGGCTAGCTAACGGCAGGGTCATTCCTATGTTCCCAGGGTCCTATGTTCCCAGGGTCCTATGTTCCCAGGGTCCTATGTTCCCATGTCCTATGTTCCCAGGGTCCTATGTTCCCAAGGTCCTATGTTCCCAGGGTCCTATGTTCCCAAGGGTCCTATGTTCCCACGGTCCTATGTTCCCACGGGTCCTATGTTCCCAAGGGTCCTATGTTCCCAGGGTCCTATGTTCCCAAGGGTCCTATGTTCCCAGGGTCCTATGTTCCCAGGGTCCTATGTTCCCAAGGGTCCTATGTTCCCAGGGTCCTATGTTCCCAAGGTCCTATGTTCCCAGGGTCCTATGTTCCCAGGGTCCTATGTTCCCATGTCCTATGTTCCCAGGGTCCTATGTTCCCAAGGTCCTATGTTCCCAGGGTCCTATGTTCCCAAGGTCCTATGTTCCCAGGGTCCTATGTTCCCAGGGTCCTATGTTCCCAAGGTCCTATGTTCCCAGGGTCCTATGTTCCCAAGGTCCTATGTTCCCAGGGTCCTATGTTCCCATGGTCCTACAGTGCCGTGAAAAAGTATTTGCCCCCTTCCTGATTTCTGATTTTTTTGCATATTTATCACACACAAAGGTTTCAGATCATCAAACCAATTTTAATATCACACAAGGACAACCCAAGTAAATACAAAATGCAGTTTCTAAATGATGATTTCATTTTTTAAGGCAAAAATAAAATACAAACCTATCTGGCCCTATGTGAAAAAGTAATTGCCCCCTGAACCTAATAACTGGTTGTGCCACCCTTGGCAGCAATAACTGAAATCAAGCGTTTGCAATAATTGGTGATGAGTCTTTCACATCGCTGTGGAGGAATTTTGGCCCACTCTTCTTTGCAGAATTGTTTCAACTCAGCCATATTGGAGGGTTTTCTAGCATGAACTGCCCGTTTAAGGTCACACCACAGCATCTCAATTGGATTTCAGTCCGGACTTTGACTTGGCCACTCCAAAACCTTAATTTTGTTTTTTTTGAGCCATTCAGAGGTGGACTTGCTGGTATGTTTCGGGTCGTTGTCCTGCTGCATAATCCAAGAGCGCTTGAGCTTGAGGGCACAAACTGATGGCCGGACGTTCTCCTTCAGGATTTTCTGGTAGACAGCAGAATTCATTGTTCCATCAATCACAGCAAGTTGTCCTGGTCCTGAAGCAGCAAAGCAGCCCCAGACCATCACACTGCCACCACCATGCTTCACTGTTGGCATGATGTTCTTTTTATCAAATGCTGTGCCATTTTTACGCCAGATGTAACGGGCCGCACACCTTCCAAAAAGTTCAACTTTTGTCTCGTCAGTCCACAGAATGTTTTTCCAAAAGTCTTGGGGATCATCAAGATGTTTCTTGGCAAATGTGAGACGAGCCTTTGTGTTCTTTTTTGACAGCAGTGGTTTTCGCCTTGGAACTCTCCCATGGATGCCATTTTTGGCCAGTGTCTTTCTTATGGTAGAGTCGTGAACACTGACCTTAACTGAGGCCAGCGAGGCCTGCAGTTCTTTGGATGTTGTTCTAGGTTCTTTTGTGACCTCCTGGATGAGTCGTCGTCGCACTCTTGGAGTAATTTTAGTTGGTCGACCACTCCTGGGAAGGTTCGCCACTGTTCCCAGTTTTCTCCATTTGTGGATTATGGCTCTGACCGTGGTTCACTGGAGCCCCAGAGCCTTGGAAATGGCTTTGTAACCTTTTCCAGACTGATAGATTTCAATCACTTTTTTTCTCATTTGTTCTTGAATTTCTTTGGATCGTGGCATGATGCGTTTGTTTTTGAGATCTTGTAGCCTACTTCACTTTGTCTGACAGGTTCTATTGAAGTGATTTCTTGATTCAACAAATGTGGTGGTAATCAGGCCTGGATGTGGCCAGTGAAATTGAACTCAGCTTTCCCAAAACTGTGGTTAATCACAGTTAATTTGTGATTTAACAAGGGGGGGGCAATCTTTTCACATAGGGCCAGATAGGTTTGTATTTTTTTTCCCCCTTGGTAAATAAAATCATCATTTAGAAACTGCATTTTGTATTTACTTGGGTTGTCTTTGTGTGATATTAAAATTGGTTTGATGATCTGAAACCTTTGTGTGTGATAAATATGCAAAAAAATCAGAAATCAGGAAGGGGGCAAATACTTTTTCACGGCACTGTATGTTCCCAGGGTCCTATGTTCCCAAGGTCCTATGTTCCCAGGGTCCTATGTTCCCAGGGTCCTATGTTCCCAAGGTCCTATGTTCACAGGGTCCTATGTTCCCAGGGACCTATGTTCCCAAGGCCCTATGTTCCCAAGGTCCTATGTTCCCAGGGTCCTATGTTCCCACGGTCCTACGTTCCCAGGGTCCTATGTTCTCAGGGTCCTATGTTCCCAAGGTCCTATGTTCACAGGGTCCTATGTTCCCAAGGCCCTATGTTCCCAAGGTCCTATGTTCCCAAGGTCCTATCTTCCCAGGGTCTATGTTCCCAAGGTCCTATGTTCCCAAAGTCCTATGTGCCCAGGGTCCTATGTTCCCAAGGTCTTATGTTCCCAAGGTCCTATGTTCCCAGGGTCCTGTGTTCCCAAGGTCCTATGTTCTCAAGGTCCTATGTTCCCACGGTCCTATGTTCCCAGGGTCCTATGTTCCCAAGGTCCTATGTTCCCATGGTCCTATGTTCCCAGGGTCCTATGTTCCCAGGGTCCTGTGTTCCCAAGGTCCTATGTTCCCAGGGCCTATGTTCTCAAGGTCCTATGTTCCCAGGGTCCTGTGTTCCCAAGGTCCTATGTTCTCAAGGTCCTATGTTCCCAAGGTCCTATGTTCCCAGGGTCCTATGTTCCCAGGGTCCTATGTTCCCAAGGCCTATGTTCCCAGGGTCCTATGTTCTCAAGGTCCTATGTTCCCAAGGCCCTATGTTCCCAAGGTCCTATGTTCCCAGGGTCCTATGTTCCCAGGGTCCTATGTTCTCAAGGTCCTATGTTCCCAGGGTCCTATGTTCCCAAGGTCCTATGTTCCCAGGGTCCTATGTTCTCAAGGTCCTATGTTCCCAGGGTCCTATGTTCCCAGGGTCCTATGTTCCCAAGGTCCTATGTTCCCAAGGTCCTATGTTCCCAGGGCCTATGTTCTCAAGGTCCTATGTTCCCAGGGTCCTGTGTTCCCAAGGTCCTATGTTCTCAAGGTCCTATGTTCCCAAGGTCCTATGTTCCCAGGGTCCTATGTTCCCAGGGTCCTATGTTCCCAAGGTCCTATGTTCCCAGGGTCCTATGTTCTCAAGGTCCTATGTTCCCAAGGTCCTATGTTCCCAAGGCCCTATGTTCCCAAGGTCCTATGTTCCCAGGGTCCTATGTTCCCAGGGTCCTATGTTCTCAAGGTCCTATGTTCCCAGGGTCCTATGTTCCCAGGGTCCTATGTTCCCAAGGTCCTATGTTCCCAGGGTCCTATGTTCTCAAGGTCCTATGTTCCCAGGGTCCTATGTTCCCAGGGTCCTATGTTCCCAAGGTCCTATGTTCCCATGGTCCTATGTTCCCAGGGTCCTATGTTCTCAAGGTCCTATGTTCCCATGGTCCTATGTTCCCAAGGTCCTATGTTCCCATGGTCCTATGTTCCCAAGGTCCTATGTTCTCAAGGTCCTATGTTCCCAAGGTCCTATGTTCCCAGGGTCCTATGTTCCCAGGGTCCTATGTTCCCAAGGCCTATGTTCCCAGGGTCCTATGTTCTCAAGGTCCTATGTTCCCAAGGCCCTATGTTCCCAAGGTCCTATGTTCCCAGGGTCCTATGTTCCCAGGGTCCTATGTTCTCAAGGTCCTATGTTCCCAGGGTCCTATGTTCCCAAGGTCCTATGTTCCCAGGGTCCTATGTTCTCAAGGTCCTATGTTCCCAGGGTCCTATGTTCCCAGGGTCCTATGTTCCCAAGGTCCTATGTTCCCAAGGTCCTATGTTCCCAGGGCCTATGTTCTCAAGGTCCTATGTTCCCAGGGTCCTGTGTTCCCAAGGTCCTATGTTCTCAAGGTCCTATGTTCCCAAGGTCCTATGTTCCCAGGGTCCTATGTTCCCAGGGTCCTATGTTCCCAAGGTCCTATGTTCCCAGGGTCCTATGTTCTCAAGGTCCTATGTTCCCAAGGTCCTATGTTCCCAAGGCCCTATGTTCCCAAGGTCCTATGTTCCCAGGGTCCTATGTTCCCAGGGTCCTATGTTCTCAAGGTCCTATGTTCCCAGGGTCCTATGTTCCCAGGGTCCTATGTTCCCAAGGTCCTATGTTCCCAGGGTCCTATGTTCTCAAGGTCCTATGTTCCCAGGGTCCTATGTTCCCAGGGTCCTATGTTCCCAAGGTCCTATGTTCCCATGGTCCTATGTTCCCAGGGTCCTATGTTCTCAAGGTCCTATGTTCCCATGGTCCTATGTTCCCAAGGTCCTATGTTCCCATGGTCCTATGTTCCCAAGGTCCTATGTTCTCAAGGTCCTATGTTCCCAAGGTCCTATGTTCCCAAGGTCCTATGTTCCCAGGGTCCTATGTTCCCAAGGTCCTATGTTCCCAGGGTCCTATGTTCCCAAGGTCCTATGTTCCCAGGGTCCTATGTTCCCAAGGTCCTATGTTCCCAGGGTCCTATGTTCTCAAGGTCCTATGTTCCCATGGTCCTATGTTCCCAGGGTCCTATGTTCTCAAGGTCCTATGTTCTCAAGGTCCTATGTTCCCATGGTCCTATGTTCCCAAGGTCCTATGTTCCCAGGGTCCTATGTTCCCAAGGTCCTATGTTCCCAGGGTCCTATGTTCCCAGGGTCCTATGTTCCCAGGGTCCTATGTTCCCAAGGTCCTATGTTCCCAAGGTCCAACATAGATACACTCCCGCTAACGGCTAGGTTAGGTTAGATGAGTAAACTGGTGAACTGGTAAAACGTTAAACTGGTTACTGGTGAACTGGTTTGTGGACTCACCGAGCTCTCAGTGAACTGACGGTACTCTTGTCAATCCTGCAGAGAGAAGAAATGGAGAGAAAAGAGATGAGAAGACACATACACACAAACACACACACACACATTATAACAGGAAGAATATAACACATAAAGGAGGTGTGGAGGAAGAGATTCACATCTGCATAGTCTTTTAACCTTAGTACCAGTGTGTGTGTGTTCATGTGTGTGTGTGTGTGTGTGTGTGTGTTTATGTATGTGTGTGTGTGTATGTGTGTGTGTGTTTGTGTGACGTAAACATGTGATTTACTGGTGCTGCAGCACTTTAATAAATGGCGAATTTTATTGCTGTGAACCTCAGAGACCACACACACACACACACACACACACACTGCTGCAGATCTGTTCCTCCATAGTTCCTGTGTGTCTTTTAATATTAATAATTCAGTTTGCTTCACAGAACATTGTTACGCTTTTATTTCATGATTTTTCTGAAGAACGTAATTACATTTTACAGGTTGAGGCGTCCAGATTGAAGGCAACGTTGCACGTTGGTGGCCCCATGTGGCAGTGAGAGGTAGCTGTTTGAACTTCATTACCCAGAATTCCTGTGCGGTGTCCTCAGTAAACCAGTCTGTGATGCTTCATACCAAAGGAAACCAAGAGCTAACGTTGGTGAGTCCAGCTTCCTCTTCTGGATTTCTCTCTCCAGTCTGGATCGGTCACTTCCTGTCTGGAGGAGATTTCCCACTAGTGACCAATCAGACACCAGGATTTAATCTGGACCAATAGGGTGACTCTACGGTCTCAGTTAGTGGGGATGGGATGCTCTGCTGCAGCATCACTTCCTGGTTCAGACTGAGAAGCGTTTTATTCTTGATTGTGTAATCAGTAACGTCGGTTGTAGATCATCTGTGAGCAGTAAAACAACAGTCTGAACTAGACAGGTCAGAGGTCAGCTGATGTCTCCTCAAGTTCAACAGTTCAACTTTCCCACAACAATGAACTGCTGTCTCATTGGTCCAGGCGCTCCTGGAGGCGGAGCTACAGTGGGCGGGCATGACCTTCTTTGTTGGGCTAGACTAGTCGAGCCCCACACAACACGTTTTCATTGGTTGTAGCAGAACTGTTACCATATCAACGTTAACTGTCTGTCTGTCTGTCTGCCTGCCTGTCTCTCTGTCACACACACCTCTGTCAACATTTAACCAGATTTCTAACTGACCTGCTGTCAGTGATTCAACATCTTGCTAAACAAACAGCAACTTTAACCATCAACCAACCAGGAGAGGAGGGTAGGGGAGAGGAGAGGAGAGGAGATGAGAGAAGGGGAGAGGAGAGGAGAGGAGAGGAGAGGAGAGGAGAGGAGGGTAGGGGAGAGGAGAGGAGAGGAGAGGAGGGGAGAGGAGAGGAGGGTAGGGGAGAGGAGAGGAGAGGAGAGGAGAGGAGAGGAGGGTAGGGGAGAGGAGAGGAGAGGAGAGGAGAGAAGGGGAGAGGAGAGGAGAGGAGAGGAGAGGAGAGGAGAGGAGAGGAGAGGAGAGGAGAGGAGAGGAGAGGAGAGGAGAGAAGAGGAGAGGAGAGGAGAGGAGAGGAGAGGAGAGGAGAGAAGAGACCTACCTAAACGTTAAAAGCCTCATATGATGATGCTGAGAAAACTCCATTCCCACAGGTCATAAATAACACATTAGATGCTGCTAAATCTGCTCACACACACACACACACACACACACACACACACACACACACACACACACACACACAGAGAGAGAGAGAGAGAGAGAGAGAGACACACACACACACACACACACACACACACACACACACACACACACACACACACTCACACTCACACAGTGTTTACTAAGGATAGAGCAAAGGGGTAAATAGATATTGCTGTAGTTGACTTGCTACCAGAGACACCGAGAGGAGAGTTGACACAACATCCAACAACCAGGATGACTGTCACTTTCCAGTTGCTGCACCTCCCACTAGCTCTTCCAGGTTGGCCCACCTCCCTGCTAGCTCTTCCAGGTTGGCCCACCTCTCGCTAGCTCTTCCAGGTTGGCCCACCTCCCACTAGCTCTTCCAGGTTGGTCCACCTCCCGCTAGCTCTTCCAGGTTGGTCCACCTCCCGCTAGCTCTTCCAGGTTGCTGCTCGTCCCGCTAGCTCTTCCAGGTTGGCCCACCTCCCACTAGCTCTTCCAGGTTGGCCCACCTCCCACTAGCTCTTCCAGGTTGGCCCACCTCCCACTAGCTCTTCCAGGTTGTTGCTCGTCCCACTAGCTCTTCCAGGTTGGCCCACCTCCCGCTAGCTCTTCCAGGTTGTTGCTCGTCCCGCTAGCTCTTCCAGGTTGGCCCGCCTCCCGCCAGCTCTTCCAGGTTGGCCCACCTCCCACTAGCTCTTCCAGGTTGGCCCACCTCCCGCTAGCTCTTCCAGGTTGTTGCTCGTCCCGCTAGCTCTTCCAGGTTGGCCCACCTCCCACTAGCTCTTCCAGGTTGCTGCTCATCCCGCTAACTCTTCCAGGTCGCTGTACCTCCCACTAGCTCTTCCAGGTTGGCCTGCCTCCCTGCAAGCTCTTCCAGGTTGGCCCACCTCCCACTAGCTCTTCCAGGTTGACCCACCTCTCGCTAGCCCTTCCAGGTCATTGCTCCTCCCGCTAACTCTTCCAGGTCGGTGTACCTCCCACTAGCTCTTCCAGGTCACTGCTCCTCCCACTAGCTCTTCCAGGTTGGCCCACCTCCCACTAGCTCTTCCAGGTCGCTGCGCCTCCCTGCTAGTCTTCCAGGTTGGCCCACCTCTTGCGAGCTCTTCCAGGTTGCTGCTCCTCCCGCTAGCTCTTCCAGGTTGCTGTGCCTCCTGCTAGTGAAGAGGAAGAGTGAAGAGGAAGGGTGAAGATGAAGAGTGAAGAGTGAAGAGGAAGAGAACTAGACACAAAACAAAACTAGAACAAAACTCTCTCAAGAAGCCACAGCTGTCAACACCTTACCATCCCAACACATACAATACCTTGGAGGACCTGGAGGAACACTTGTTAAAGTTAGCACAAACACTAGTAGACTAGAATACAGATTCATATTTTCTCCATCTATTATCAGGCCACTGTGGCTCTGACTGTTGATCTCCTTACTATTAGTTTCTGATTGTTTGTTGATGTAGGAATTCAACATCATTCTTCTGTTGCAACCATTGCCAGTCTTGTATGACAAACAGCCAAAAGGCTAAAAGGTTAAATACAAATTGACTTGCTGCAGCCATTTTTAGTTATACTTTCACTTGAAACGAAGGTCTTCTGGGTCAAGCAAGTTCCATGAACCTAGCATAATGAAACCCATTCAAACCCCCCAGACTCAAAAGACTCAAAACTGCATCGTCACCGGTCTCAGCACCTTCAGGTTCCTAGTCGTACGTGTTTATATCTCTTTTAACTGACAGCCGCATTTTGCAACCGCCTCTTTAAGAATGATTCATCTGAATGTGATGTCACGTCGACTCAAACACAAAAGTAAGAGAAGTGATGAGATCAAACACCCAACAGGACAGGACACACACACACACACACACACACACTTACCATCCAAAGCCTCCAAATGACACGCTTCTCTTCCTCCTCAGCATGGTCTCTCGCCCCTCTCTCTCTCTGTTTATCTCTTTGTCTTCTTCCCTTCCTTCTTATTGTGTCTGGATTCTCGTCTGTCAGCCCCTCTCTCTCTCTCTCCCTTGTCTTTCTATCTCTTCATCTATCCACCTATCCACCTATAAATACCCTCGTCTCAGTCAGACGGTGCTAGCCTTTTTTCCATGCTCTAGTCGCCTCACTCTCTTTATCCTCTCGCTCAGTGTTCCTCTCCCTCGTTCTCTCCCTCTCTCACTTCAGTTCACTGCACACAGCCAGCTAGAGAGAGAGAGAGAGAGAGAGAGAGAGAGAGAGACGTAGAGAGAGAACAGGGAAGGAGGGGGTTTATGTTTTCTCTCTCTCTCTCTGTCTACCTCTCTCTACCCATACTGCCACAGTAAAAAAAAGCAGACGTGCTGAAAAAAGTTACTCAGATACAATAAATGTGAATTCATCCGTTGATTTATTTCTGATGCAACGATGACTTTGATGTTTGAATTTAAAGCTGCACGAGGCAACTTCACGCGTTGGCGCCCCCCAGTGACAACGAGAGCAATCAGTCTGAATGTTGAGGACTTCACTACCCAGAAGCCCTGTGGTGAGGTCAGTGAACTACATGCTCTTGTGGTGGTGAAGGAGGTGAAGAGGTTCAGCCGCTTCTTCTGGGTTTCCCTCTCCAGTCTGGTTGGTCACTTCCTGTCTGGAGAAGATTTCCCACCAGTGACCAATCAGACCCCAGGATTTAATCTGGACCACTAGGGTGAATCTATGGGATGGGACGCTCTGCTCTACTGCAGCATCACTTCCTGGTTCAGACTGAGAAGACGACTGGAGGTTTACAGTGAAACCTGATCAGAGCAGATTGGCTCATGGTGTCAAAACTCTCCAGATACCAACATCTCACGACTGTCTCAATGAAAC
>JAXDDW010000131.1:497500-547500 GCA_034670385.1 Hoplostethus mediterraneus | reverse complement strand
CTACAGATATGAACATTACCAGTCTGTTAGCATGTGGTTCGTATGTTTTAGTCCTTTAAATCCTTCAACCTTTTCAGCCAGTTGCTCAAATGAGAAGTTAAGGCTCATTCCCATTAAAACAAATTACCATGCTTGTCATGTAGAAAACTGAACGATATGGGATCCGTACATTAACCTCAGAGGTTACGGTCTGACTGTTGGCTGGCTCAAACCATTTTCTTTAAAGTCATTAGGAACCGCAGGTGTCAGAAATATACTACTACTACTTAAATATAAGTAGGATGCTTCTCATGAAAGTATAAAACTTGCTGGTGGCAGCCTCGAGGTTACAGAAACAGGAAGGTTAATGGCTCAAATCCCTGACACCTAGCGCCCGAGGTGCCTTTGAGCAAGGCACTGAACCCTGGCTGAAGATGAGTAACTGTGTGAACCAGTCTTCAGTCCTGGAAGAAGATAAACATGCACCAGTGATGAACGAATCACCAGCCAACATACTGAGATAAAGAAGAGAGATGATGATGGAAATCTGCCGCCTCAGTTCAGATCCACCTGAAGAACAATCACTGGCTCTGCAGAGACACTCAGACGTCTAGACACCTTTATCTATGTGTAAGGTTAATTCATACATGTTTGATGGGAATGTGTCCCCATGCTGGTACAGTCAGCCACTGTGTTCAGTTACTACAGACCAAGTTGGTCAGTTGGTTATTTACAGGAAACACAACAGACAGCATCACTCATCATTTACAAGGCAAATATCAGAGAGGCTCAAAAACCAAATGAGGATCAGAATATTATTCAGCTTCTGTACTGGGGACATAAAGAGCCTCTATTCATCTAATGATCAGGTTATGATCAGGTTATGATCAGGATATGATCAGGATATGATCAGGAATTGTTTTCCAGACATAAAATAGAATTTAACAATCAAAAAGCTTTGATCTCACCAGCAGGTCTTCTGGTTCACTGTTAGTCCTGCTAGTGTCCTGCTAGTGTCCTGTCAGATACAGGTATAGATACAGGTACTTTGTAGGGATGGGCCTTGCTCAGGGGTACTTTGGTAGTACTGAGCACTGTTGGTACCGGGAATCAGGTCAGCAACCCTTTGCCCACCAGGCGTAACTCTGCCCCACAACTGTTTCATCATCAGGTCCGTTCATGGCGAGTTCCCTTCAAGACTTTGAGGTGACCATCCACACCTCACCTGCACCCTCCTCTGGAACCTACAGCTACCTGAGGCTGAACCTGATTGGCTCGCAGGGGGAAACTCCGCCCATCACTATGAATGAACTTCACCAGCACCTCTTGCCTGGATCTGTGAGTTTTGGTATCATCTGGAAGAACTGGATGAAGTGATGGTTAAATAAAAGAGAGTAAAGAGCAGCTCCTCTAATGTCTCCTTCCCAACCGCTAATTGGACTTAAATTAAGTACTTGTGCTCATGACACCAGTACCCTTCAAATGTGTTAGTTTTACTAGTGTCTATGTCATCTCATAATGACAGACATGTCTTCATGTCATGAGACTGTAGTTTACTAGTTTCAGCCAATCACAGCAGCTCTCCTCCTGCCGTAGACCTGCCTGGTCCAGCTGCAGAGCGGCGCCCCGCTGGGCCGTCTGGTTCTGGTCCGGCTCCGGCTGGAGGCTCGGCCCGGCTTCCCTGACCTGGACTGGCATTGTGGTCGGGTGGAGGTCCGCAGGCTGGCTGACGGACAGGCGAAACAGGAAGTGGAAGACGGACAACTGGCGGGACCTGAAGATCCAGAAGTGGAGGTCTTCCCATGCGACAGATGGCTGCGGTCAGCAGACGGAGACGTGGAGCTCCGGAACCAGCAGAGTAACTTTAGTGTTTCCCTTAGTGAGCTAGCATCAGTACTACTGATATACTACAGTACTACTGATGTACTACTGATGGATACATGTGGACATGCGTGTATTCAACTTCTTGTTAAGCTACTTTTGAAAGTATTTAACAGAAAAATGAATGTCAGAGGATAAGTAGTGACATCTGGTGGTCAAATTGTAAATACTTTTAAAGGATGAAACCAACTCTAACATTTTATTGCCTCATCAGTCTGGAAGTGGGGCTGTGGGAAAGTTTCCACCTAACACAGGAAGTGACAAAACAAACCGTACGACGCACACAGCTAGCGCCTCGGCCGCCAACCACTACATCACAGAAAGTGACATAGTGCAGGTTTAAAGGGCATTTAGTAATCTATTACTTCTAACGACCTCTATCACTGAAAGGCTTCTGGTACACAATGGTTCTTCTTCTTATCCTATCACAGTGTGTTTGCTGGGCTCTGAGACGGAGGAGACGCTGAGGCAGCAGCGAATCAACGAGCTGCAACACAAACAGAAACTCATCAGGTTCCACTTCCTGTTTCCACTATTCCATTTTGATTGCTTGGTGATATAGGGCACTAAAAACCTGGATCATTTCCCCTTTCATGGACATTTTGTAAATCCAGTTCTTCCTCACCTCTCTCTTGTGGTTGTAGATGGCGTTCGTTCGTTGACGGGGCGCCAGACTGCGTGGACGTCAACAGTCTGAACGAGCTCGGGCCAAATCTCAGCTTCACCCGCAAGAGGTGAAGACACAAACCAGACCAGAGACCAGAACAACCTATCAGACCTATGAGACAAGAAAGAAATGAAAGTCCAGCAAGCATGACATGCTGAAAGAACCGGTTGTTCTGTGTCTCAGTCCAGGCGTGACCCTCCGGTATCTGAGAGGCTTTGCAGAGCGAGCGGCATCCTGGACGAGTTTCAGAGAGCTGGAGATGTTCTTCACCCTCAACAGGAACCAGAACGCCGTCGCCAGTAGGAACCACACAACTCAACACGGCACACAGAGACAAGCACAACTGACCAGTTCTGTCTGACATGAGTCAAACCAGGTGGTAAAAGTGTTATTAGCGTCAGTCACAAGTTAATCCCATTATCTCCAGATCACAACGTTGTCTTCATGAGAACAAGCCCAGTAAGTGTAGACTGACTGACAGGATGAGAGATCTGACCGATCAATACGTCAGATTTTATTGTAATCAGTGTGTGACAGGCTGAATTGGAAACACAACCGCAAACTGATCTCCAGATCTTGCATGATAAAGAGTTGAGTATGTTGTGATCTGGACATTATGGGAGCTGAGCAGCACACACACACACACACACACACACACACACACACCTGTCTGTCTCAGAGTTCGTCCAGGCTCGCTGGAAGGAGGACTGGTTCTTCGGCTACCAGTGTCTGAACGGCTGTAACCCTCTGCTGGTGCGTCGGACCCGCCTCCTCCCTCCCCACCTGTCCGTCACCTCCGACATGCTCCGCCCCTTCTTGCCTGACGGCTCCTCTCTAGAGCAGGAACTAGAGGTGTGCACACACACACACACACACACACACACACACACACTCCTGGGAGCACCCGGGTTGAGTTTCTGAGATACGAGTATTTCCTGGTGTGGAAGCGACAACGCTACTAAATTAAGTTGAATTGGGCATAAAAAATGAAAACAACACTGAGAGACCCTAGACCAATAATCTATCAATAATCTATCATATTGACTAATAATAATATCTAGTCAGTCCCTAGACCAATAATCTATCAATAATCTATCATATTGACTAATAATAATATCTAGTCAGTCCCTAGACCAATAATCTATCAATAATCTATCATATTGACTAATAATAATATCTAGTCAGTCCCTAGACCAATAATCTATCAATAATCTATCATATTGACTAATAATAATATCTAGTCAGTCCCTAGACCAATAATCTATCAATAATCTATCATATTGACTAATAATAATATCTAGTCGATCAAATGGTATCAGATGCAGGACGGGTTTAGTGAATTGACTTCCTGGCTGATGACATCACAAGTTGAATCTTCATCTCCTGGGGCCTCATTTATAAAACTTTGCGTAGAACATTGCGTAGAACATTGCGTCCGCCCAAACCTCAGAATCCACTAACGCAAGAAAAAATTCAGATTTATAAAACCGTGCGGTACACACCTGTACGCAGTTTTCTCTTTATAAATACCCACCTGCGGTGAATTGTGCGGCCGTGTACTCCTCCCAGTGTCCGCCCACTACTCCTCATAGTGTCGTCCCACAATCATCCATAAATGGTCAATGCTAAATAGGTCATGAATATGCCGACGTTGTTAAGGAGCCTTTGTTGAGCCTTTGTTGACTATCAATGAGGGAAAGACTGAGAGACGCCAGCTGCAAGAAAGCCGAAATTTGCAGAGTGCGAGATCGAGGCTCATCAGTGAGGTTGAGGCTCATCAGTGAGGTTGAGGCTCATCAGTGGCTCATCAGAGTTGAGCACCGTAAAGGTGTAGCTACTGTCTGGGCTCAGTAGAGGATCTGGGCCACATTGTGGAGAACCGCACAAGCTCTAATAATCCGGCACACCTCAATAATAATAGAAATAAACTTTTGTTATATAGCACTTTTCAAAACAAAGTTACGAAGTGCTTTAGAAGACAAAATAAAAAATGGGAGACAAACTGATAATGAACAAAATGATAAAAACAATTTAAAAACAGTTTAAAAGTTACACAACATTGAGCATTAGGAGCTACATATGAAAGAGTAAAATATGCTTAGCCCCTTAGTTGTATTTTTGCCCCCTCTGTTTAAGCTTCATGTATCTATAGACAAATATTTCCATTGGTGTATGTCGGGGCGTCCATAGTAGCTGAAACAGAGGAGATGACAGACAGACACGTCGCTTAGTTCGGTTTCTCAGCCTGCTTGCTTTTCATGGTGGTAAATACAACTATCAGCCCTAATTCCATTTCCCCCGTTGGGGAGAGAGAGAGATAGAGAGAGAGAGAGAGGCAAGCCGCAAACTGCTGTTTCTACTCCTCCGCCTGCTGATTTTGACAGAATCGTTCTCGTTCATAAATTCTCTCAGTGCTTCGTTCTTATGTGAGTCTCTGATTAATAAATGTATTCTTTGATTTTGAACAGTCGCATTATGTTGTTGTTATTTAGCCTTTCTGAGGCTATTGCAGGTTAAATCAATAAGTTTTATTTCACTTCATCCTGGTGCCGCCCGGTAAAATAATGAATAAAATAAGAGTTAAGAGAATGTCTTTTATAAAAATAGGTTTTAAGTAGTGACTTAACAGATACAACAGACCACAAACCCTGTGAAAGCACACTTATAAAACTATGTTTTTAAGAGGACTGAGCTTTATTTTGTGATCTTCCCATCGGGCGTCGCTGATTCCCGTGTCTGAAAAACTTTGCGGTAAACTCTACGCATGGGTGAAAGGATGCGTAGATGTGCGCACATTTTACCGCATAGAATTTTTCTATAAATCCGGACGTTTGCGGTAAAATATGCGTACGTACATTTCACGCCCCTTAACGCCACTTTTTTGTGCGCAGCAACCTTTATAAATGAGGCCCCTGGTCTGGGAGAGATTTGTCCCTTTTCACCTGTTGTTCTGAATATCTTGTTTTTTACCAGCAACTTTTATGACCCCTGTGACATGTTCTGACAGAAAGGGACCATTTACCTGTTGGACTATGAGGTGTTGGACGGCGTCCCGGCCAATGAGATCAATGGAAAGCCGACGTTTCTCGCCGCCCCCCTCTGCCTTCTCCATCTGAGCCAGCAGGGGGAGCTGATGCCCATCGCCATTCAGGTGAGCAGGAGGCCTGGTGGGATGCTGGTGATGCAAACACTAAAATAAAACAAAAAGGCACTTTGTAGTTTTAGTTCTACAAACATTTCTGGAGGTAGAAATAATCTCATTGGTTGAGTTAAACCTCAGTGGGTGGAGCCAAAGAACCACAGAGTTTGTGCAAGTTTAGTAACTGGCAAACTTGAATGGTAAAGAAGGAACTCTGAGAAATATTAGTAGAACTAAAACTAAAATCTGCTGGAGAGATAAAGCTCACACAGAGATTCACTACAGTTTCTCCTCTGGATTGATAAATGATCTATATATCTGAGGACTGCATCAATCAACCAATCAATTGTCTTTTCCCTTCTCCAGTTGCAGCAGACTCCTGGTCCTCAGAACCCCGTTTTCCTGCCCTCTGACCCCGCCTGTGATTGGCTGCTGGCTAAAATGTGGGTACACAGTGCTGATTTCCAGTGTCACCAGTTGGTTTCCCACTACCTGAAGACCCACATGCTGGGGGAGCTGTGCTGCGCTGCCACCCTGAGGCAGCTGCCGGAAGTACACCCACTGCACCAGGTAGAGCTGCAGAAATTATACAATACAGGACTAATTCAGTCCTACATTTTGGGTGTATTCACACTAATTGTTAAACTGATTGACTTGAACATGGGAGTTTTGTGCAACTTTAAAAATCCATTGCAAACCAAAATACTTTCATACTCAGTGCTAACAAAAAATAATTTTCAGTGCTAACAAAGTTTTTGCACCTGCAGAATCCATGCAAAGTCATTATGTTTCCCATTGGCACATTCTCAGTCAATCAATTTGATAGTGAAAAATGTCCTGAATCAAATCATACATAATGACACAATGATGGTAGTGGGGCGCCGTGCTCCAGTTACAGGCTGGTACTTCAGGTATCTGGTTGCTCTCACCGAGTTCAGAGCCTGGCAGGGTAGGACCTGAACACCTCCACCTGAGCAGCAGTAGAGGTTCTACTGTCTAATGTCCACTAGTTTACAAACCAGAACGCTTTTCAGAGAAGAATGAAGCCTGATTTGATGGTGGCCAAAATGACTAGTAGAACAGACAAACTTACCAGCCACCAGCCAACATTTATCAGCATTTCTCAGTTGAATGAGAACAGCTTTTCATTGGTTTATTGATCAGTATTGACCTCTCTAATTGGCTGCTGTTGTCAGTTGCTGATGCCACATGTCAGGACGTCGTTGCAGATCAACTTCCAGGCCAGAGCTTCTCTTCTGGCTCCCAATGGGGTTTTTGATAAGGTATGTCTGCTTGTATTACTATATGTGTGAAGGGCCAGTTTATGAAGAGATGTGAGGACGTGAGTGGGGACAGCCCTGACTCATGCTGTTCTTCCCTCTCTCACGTTCATGTTGCTCTGCTTATCAGGAAACAGACATGAACCACATCACCGTAACGTGTCATGTGGTGTAGTAACAGTTATATTGGGTATATATTGGGTGTATATTGGGTATACCACCACAGAGAGGAACACCACAGTGAGGAACACCATAGTGAGGAACACCACAGAGAGGAACACCACAGTGAGGAACACCACAGAGAGGAACACCACAGTGAGGAACACCACAGTGAGGAACACCACAGTGAAGAACACCACAGTGAGGAACACCACAGTGAAGAACACCACAGTGAAGAACACCACAGTGAGGAACACCACAGTGAGGAACACCACAGTGAAGAACACCACAGTGAGGAACACCACAGTGAGGAACACCACAGTGAGGAACACCACAGTGAAGAACACCACAGTGAGGAACACCACAGTGAGGAACACCACAGTGAGGCTGAGAGACAAAGAAGGAGACTGGATAGAAAAACCACCACAGCTGTTTGTGTTCCCAGGCCATCGGCTGTGGTCTGGCGGGGATCCCGGTGCTGCTGTCCCGGGCGTCGGCGAGGATCCGTTACCGATCCCTGTGTGTCCCTGATGACCTGGCTGACCGAGGACTGGACCGACTGCCGCGGTGCTACTACGCCCGGGACGCTCGGAGAGTCTGGGACGCCCTGCGCAGGTAAACCCAGAGATTATCTCCCAGGAAGCAGGATTACCCATCTGGGAAGTTCAGAAAAAACACTATATGACTGATTGACACTCGAACAGCAAGTTTACTTTAGTGCGACTTGAAGACGTGTTGATAGAGCCGAGTCTTTATCTGGCTGAGTATCTTCCCAGACCGGTGATGCTCTCCCCTGTTGGCAGGTTCGTGGTGAGGTGGCTGGATCTGTGGTACACTGGAGATGAGGATGTGCAGCAGGACTCTGAGCTTCAAAACTGGATCAGAGAGATCCACTCACATGGCTTCCCTCAGGTCCAAGACTCAGGTGGGGGGGGTGTACACACACATACACACAATCTAGTCTAAAATAATCAAATCTAGTCGAATCTAGTCTAGTCTAGTCTAATCGAGTCTAATATAGTCTAGTTTAGTCTACTCGACTCTGGTCTAACCTAGTCTAGTCCATTATAATCTAATGTAGTCTAGTCTAATTTAGTTGAATCTAGTCTAGTCTAATCTAGTCCATTATAATCAAATCTAGTCTAATCTAGTCCATCATAATCAAATCTAGTATAGTCTAATACAGTTGAATCTAGTCTAGTTTAATCTAGTCCATTCTAACCTAAACTACTTTAGTCTAATATAGTCTAGTCTAACCTAATCTAGTCTACTCTAGTCTAATCGAATCTAGTCTAACCTAGTCTAGTCTGGTCTACTCTAGTCTTGTCTAATCTAGTTTAATCTTTCTCCAGGTTTCCCCGAGTCTTTCCAGACCAAAGCAGAACTGTCTCAGTTTGCCACCATGTTCGTCTTCAGCTGTTCTGCTCTACATGCAGCGGTCAACTTCTCCCAGG
Organism: Hoplostethus mediterraneus; assembly: GCA_034670385.1. Classification (NCBI taxonomy): domain Eukaryota; kingdom Metazoa; phylum Chordata; class Actinopteri; order Trachichthyiformes; family Trachichthyidae; genus Hoplostethus; species Hoplostethus mediterraneus. The sequence goes on along the minus strand of JAXDDW010000131.1, from coordinate 538,941 downwards.
TGAGTGACACGTATGATACTATAATCTATACTGAGATGTATTGATTATTGATGATCATAGTACATCATCATCATAAAGCAGATGAATCCTGCAGCTAGTGTGAATCCAGCTCGGATCATTCCTTCAGTCAGGAGGGAGGGGCGAGATAACCATTTGATTGATTGAACTTAAAGGGGTTTGGTCCAGAGTGTTGAGGTCCAGATTCACTAAGGCGTCCTGCAGGAAGGGGGCGCTGTTCCACCATGCTGACCAGTAACCTGCCTCCTTCTCTTCTGTCCTCCCGGTGTCGTCTTCCAGGTGGACTTTGACCTGTGGTTTCCAAACTGCCCGGCCTCCATGTCGCGGCCTCCTCCGCAGGCCAAGGGCTCGGTGACGGAGGACGACATCTTGTCCTCGCTCCCCGACGTCAACTCAACCTGCAGCGTCCTCAGCACACTGATGACGCTGTTCCAGCCCGCCGAGGACTACGTACGCTGCCGCTACGCCACTCTGGTGTCAGACACTCAACATGTTGATCCTCTTCAGCGAGGGGGAGGGGGGACAGGAAGCAACGGGGCTTATGGGAAATGTAGTCTTAATGTGGAGAAACACTAGTAACAATACCACTGGTATAGAGGCTACCAGTCGTCTCCATGGTCTCACTACATGATACCAAAGTAGTAATACTGATATAATGAAGTACTGAGAACGAAACATTAGTGGCGGCTGATGTTTTGCTTTGGGACAAAACACTTAATTTTCTTTCACCAGGTTCCTCTGTGTCATTACCGGGAGGCTGTCTTCAGAGATGGCGCCCCCGCCAGGCTAGTTGAGGAAGTGCAGGCTGAACTCAAGGCCATTTCTGATGACATCACAGACCGCAACAGGAAACTGGAGCTGCCGTACCCATACCTCTCACCTGGACGCATCGACAACAGTGTGGCCATCTGAGGTGGAAGGCTAGAAGCAGAAATTAACCTTCTTTACTAGGAAATACACGGAAATAATTAGTAATGTGGGTGTGGAATAGGTGAGTCAATAAGGGAAATTAATAGATCACAATCTGTTTACAACATAGAATTGATTTATTTTGCAGAAAGTAGAAAGTATGATTTATCAGCAATGAAGAACAGAATGATGTACCCACGTATCACCACAACACTGTAAAGGTTTTTTAGTGAATTCAGCCATTTTAAATACAAAGCAAAAAGCAGTTTTTCCAAAGTGGCCAGTAGATGGCAGACTCACAGACCAGACTAAGGTTTAGGTTTTATTCCGCTGTTGGTGAGTTTTACCGATTTCTTTCTTTCATTCAAATCTTGAATCATTGCAGGTATCTGTATCTTGAATGTTGACGTGAAGGTGACGGTGCTTCAGGTCCTTCCAATTCTCAAAACAGTAATATTGAACATCTGAGTGGTATCCACGCCACTCAAGTTTGAAGCTCAGTTTTGAATCTTTGTTCATTTGTACTTGAGGTTCCTTGGTCGTTCCTTGTCTCTGTAATTCCAGTTTGAATACTAAAGTGTGAATGCTTGTAACTTAATGTTTGGTTACATAGAAATACAAATTAAAACGCTACAGCACTCCACAAAGTTTCAGCACTTCATTTTCAGAGCTATGAATCCTGGGATTTCTGTCAGTTTGTACTTGATGTCTTGTAAACTAGTGGGGCCTGGGGGCGGGGCCAGTTGCTCTTGGCCAATCAGTGGTCCGGTCCTCGGGGGCCGGATTTGGGGACCACTGCTCTACAGTAATGTGGTGATTTATTGATTTAACATGAGACACTGAGCAGCTTTAATGTACCACTGTAGGAGGTATTTCACCAGTATGAGACAGTGGAAAAATAAAAAACAGAATAAAGATGTGAAGCAATAGAAAGCCATTCACTGTATAACGACTCAAAATAAAGACTCTACTGTCAAACGACAAGACGTACATGTGTCAATAAAGGTTTGGCCACAACACTTTCCTTCTGGTTCCTACACACTATTTGCCTGTTTCTGGTCTGGATGTTCAATATGCTGTTATTGATATTAGTCATATGTCAACTAGACCATATGACTGTATAACCAATATGACTGGATGTGACTGTGAATTCACAGCAACATCAAATGTGGGAATGAATTAACTTTGAACCATGTTAACTCAGTGATGTTCCCTAACAGCACCAGGGTGTACACCTAAACTAATGAGACAGAGCCTTGATTCTCAAGGTCTCTATAGATAGAAGAACCTTTCTGTGGAAAACCACCAGTTCTGAAAAACACTTCCTGGTGAAGCGACTCAAACCCTGAACACCGAGAGAAAAGTGAAATATGATGAAGGCCAAATGGTTTATGCAGTGACTCTTAGCTAGGCAAGGCTCAGTGACCCATGACACAAGTTACTGATTGATTGTTAAGGTCACATACTGGAGAAGTAAGGAGGCGTATCAAATACAACCTGCAGTAAATCTGAGGGCAGACGTGGATCCTTCGATGTTGAATCCCATGTTTGGGTCAGGGCCGGAGAACGGATGGTAACAGATTAGAAATAGGATTAAAGAGTAAAAGCTGAGCGTGTGAAAGAGAGAATACTTGTTAGATTCCCTTTGGACACGTGGAAAAGGAAACAACATCTAGATTATGAGGGTAAAGACATTGACTCATCTTGGTAGTGGTCGGTACCGGAGCCAACGGTGCATTTAGCTGCATTCTTTGGATTTTGGAGCTGAAAGTTAAAATCATTTGAGTATTCCAGTAGATTACATTATTGACATTACTTACATTTCAAATCCGGTTATACCGCACGTCTTATAAGGGCAATATTTGGTGCAGTTATGACTTTAAATAATACAGAAATATTACAGTACATTATAATTAACAATACAAGTATTCTACATCTTGCAGACAAAAGCATGCACTGTTCGAGTCCAGTTTATCTCAAGCCCTCTTCCTGAATGACATTTTCAATTTCCCTTGGTTATTCTTCTTCTTCTTCTTTCTTCTCTTGTCCTGAAAATGGATTCTTAACATTTGTCAGCGTTTCTCGGTGAAGCCGCGAGCCCGGTCAGGTTAGCCGTTGAGGGAAACTGGATGTCTTTTCTTCAGTGTGGTGATGAAAAGCAAAAATACTATAAACCATCTAGGAGACGAGGGACGATGTCCTCTGTCAAGATGTCTTCCAGTGGTCACATGGCTTCACATCACGTCTGCTCAGATTAATGTGATCGGCTCTGATTGGCTCTGATCGGCTCTGATCGGCTCTGATCGGCTCTGATCGGCTCTGATCGGCTCTGATCGGCTCTGATCGGCTCTGATCGGCTCTGCAGCCTCGGCTTCAGCCACAGACTTTCCACTGGATCTGGAAACTTGGTTCTGTCTCTGTGTCATCAGGATACCAGAGGTTTGTCTTCAATACCAGTAGGTTAATAACTGAAAACGAAATACTACGAAGCCACGTCAAACAAGAAACATCCAGCAGTGAGTTTCCACGATGACCTGACCGCTTTGCAGCAGCGTTTCCACACGGTTCAGGTGGACTGGGATCCAGTTCAGACTTGGTGGACTGTTGGAACCAGTTGGTCGACCGGTTCAGGAGGACTGGGATCCAGTTCAGACCTGGTGGATGTTTCTCTGAATTCTTCTTCTTCTAAGTCTTCTAATCTTCTAGTCTCCGCCCTCTGGTGGTGATGTGAAGTATTAAACGTTTATAAAGTTCAGTCTAGGATTCGATCACAGTAGTTTCCGGTTGCCGTGACGACAGTAGTCTCCATGGAATAGTCAGTGTTACTCTCTGATGGCCGACCTTCCTCTGCTCCGCCTCCACGAGATCTTCTGCTGTTACAACTCAGGTTTCATGTTTGGATACGACCATCAGACGTGGATCTCCTAACAAATTACATGAAGCTCCTCCTCCTCCACCATGCTGCATGTCATCGTTCCTTCTCTTCCTTCCTTCCTTCCTTCCTTTTCCTTCTTTCCTTCCTTCCTCCCTCCCTTCCTCCCTCCATCCTAGCTGCCAGGATCCAGTACCAGGACTTTACATTCCCTCTTGGCGATCTTGTCCAGGGACAGCAGGGTCTTGTCCTGGGGCGGCAGGTACAGCGGCCGACCCACCGGGGAGCCGACGGGGGGGGTGATGGCCCGGCGCTCCATGGCACTGCCCGTCCTGACACACACACACACACACACACACACACACACAGCAGATAGGCTAAGATGAAACTTAACAAAATATAAAATGAAATAAGCAATAAAAACTATAAAAGCAAAAATGTAAACAATTTAAAAATAAGCAAAAAATATATAGTATAAACAAATGTCAGGTTATATAAACATCCTGTCATCAACTTCAACAACATGGATTTACTTACAGTTAATGAACAGTCTCAACTCTTACTTAAATATGGATTATTAAATATGTGCTAGATTTAAATAAATACCATAACTTTATTAAAACATGAAATAATGAAAATACCCTTACTTTGAATAGAACTTGTCTGTGGTGTAAGGGCTTCCCCTTTCTACTGCTTTGATATAACAACAACAATAACAACAATAACAACAACAACAACAACAATAACAATACTAATAATACTAACAATACTAATAATACTAACAATACTAATAATACTAATGCTGGAGGCGTCCTACCTCATGATGTGGGAGCGAGACGGCTGCTGGTGTGAGAAGGACTGGGACCGTCCCAGACTGGCCTGGTGTCGGTCCAGAAGGTCCCGGACCGCCGGGCTGGACGGGCTGTTCTTACCTGGGGGGGGAGGGGGGGGGGGGGGGGGGGGGGGGGGGGGCATGTTAAGACACACATGAAAGCAGTTCAGCAACTGGGGAAGGAAGACGACAGTTTACTCACCATACCATTACCTACCTTTATAAAACAAAACAAAATAAAATGAAATGAAATGAAATAAAACAAAACGAAATGAAATAAAATAGAATAAAATAAGTTAAAATAAAATAAAATGAAATAAAATAAATTAAAATAAAATAAGTTACAATAAAATAAAATAAAATAAAATAAGTTACAATAAAATAAAATAAAATAAAATACATATATATATATATACAGCATTATGATACTACAGTCTTACGGGAAAGGGGGCGGGCATCAGGGGGGGGGTTGGCTACCGACGCCGTGAACTGGAGCTTCAACTTCATATGCTGACTCAGCTACAGAGAGAGAGACAGGGAGAGAGAGAGACACAGGGAGAGAGACAGAAAGAGAGACAGGGAGAGAGACAGAGAGAGACAGGGAGAGAGAGAGACAGAGAAGAAGAGAGACGGGTTTGCTGTCCATGTCGGGTGGAGGAAGAAGAAAAGATGGGTGAAGGGAAAGAAGGGCTGGAGGAATACGACTTCCTACTGTTTGGAGAAGAAGAAGAAGAAGAAGAAGAAGAAGAAGAAGAAGAAGAAGAAGAAGTGTGCTTCACCTCGTACAGCCCAGCCTGCAGGATCTGGAAGGTCACGGTGAAGGTCAGAGTGCTTCCTTTCCGACAGTGACCCAGGTTACTGAGGGGAGTCTGGCAGACGACGGCAGCCAGCGCCACGTCCTCGCCCTGCCCGCGGCCTGGCGACACCACGGCACAACAACTTATACAGACAGCAAACGGCTTCAGGATTAACCGAGACCTGCACGGCCCTGAAGGCAGCAGGAGGAACCGAGACCTGCACGGCCCTGAAGGCAGCGGGATTAACCGAGACCTGCACGGCCCTGAAGGCAGCGGGATTAACCGAGACCTGCACGGCCCTGAAGGCAGCGGGATTAACCGAGACCTGCACGGCCCTGAAGGCAGCGGGATTAACCGAGACCTGCACGGCCCTGAAGGTAGCAGGAGGAACCGAGACCTGCACGGCCCTGAAGGCAGCGGGATTAACCGAGACCTGCACGGCCCTGAAGGCAGCAGGAGGAACCGAGACCTGCACGGCCCTGAAGGCAGCGGGAGTCAGTGTCTACATGTTATTCCTCTTATACTCTCTTAAAGTGAGGAATGACAAAACGAATACTGCGTTCAAGACAGAAACTTAAATTTAAATAAAATACAATTAAAGGCCCAAATTCAAAGCTAAGGTGTGCACCATGTAGCCACGACGTTGTGGGTTCGAACCTGACCTGGGACCTTTCTACTGTCCTCTGTCCAATAAAGCAGAAATGCCATCAAATAATCTTTAAAAATACATTTGATTTCAGCATCACATGACCATGAATCTATCAAAACAGCAGTGTGGTAACTAGCTCAACAGGTGCATTTGAAATGTAAAGTTGCACTGACAGTTGCTAACGCTCTATGCTAATTAGCTAGCTAATTTAGCTAATCGCTAAATATCATTGACATAATGTTAGCAGTTGCAAGGTGAACAGGATTTTACGTCAGACGGAGAGAATCTCGTAGGCGTCCATATTTCTGTTTCTGGAGCTGGACACTGGAACACACCAAGGTTGGAATTATGAAAAGATGTGACTTTGTGAATTGACTTGAACGCAACATCAGACTCAAACCTGTTGCATCCTCACAAGTCTGGAACCGTTCCATTGACAATGAATGGGAGATTGATTTTGGAGGCCCACGGATTAGCTTTATTCTTCAGTAGCACACACACACACACGCACACGCACGCACGCACGCACACGCACACGCACACGCACACACACACACACACACACACACACACACACACACACACACACACACACACACACACACGCGCGTACCCTCGGGGGTCCAGACCAGGCGTACAGCCAGGAAGTCCTGCAGGTTGTTGAGCAGAACGTATTTGACCCGGAAGTGTTGCTTCACCCGGACGGTGCTGGGGCAGCTGGCCGTCATCACGAACCGCGGCCGGTCCAGACGGATGCTGGGTAACCTGTTGGGGGGGCGGGGTCACATCTAGATGTTGAGCTGGTTTTTGACCCTGGAGCCGTGACTCCGCCCACCTACAAGTTCTTTGCATTATGGGTTCAACATGAAGGTCACAGATTCACAGAAACAGTTTCATAGTAAAACTGCTATACATATACGTATATATATATATATATATACGTATATATATATATATATTGGGTGTATTCTCAAATGGTGAAGTTATTGGACAAAAAACAGATTATCTCAGAAGGTTTGTTTTTCAGGAAAAAGGATTCTTTCCTGATTGACACCGTGCAGTTTGAAATCACACAGCGGGGTTTAAACTCTATTTTATAACATTATAACATCTATTATCACATCAACAGGAAAAACAAAAATGTCCAAATAACGACGAGTTTATGTGTTTATATAATTCTGCTCTGATTTCTATTAGATTGTCTTTGCTTTATCATTGTTACTGGTTGGTGCTGCAATGACTAATCTGATTTGATCTAATCTAATCTAATCTAATTTAATCTAATCTGATCTGATTTAATCTGATCTGATCTGATTTAATCTGATTTGATCTAATCTAATCTAATATGATCTAATCTAATCTAATCTAATATGATCTAATCTGATCTGATCTGATTTAATTTAATTTAATTTAATTTAATTTAATTTAATTTAATTTAATTTAATTTAATTTAATTGTATTTAATTGTATTTAATTGTATTTAATCTGATCTAATCTAATCTAATCTGATCAGTAAACTGAATATGACTTTCATGGAGTACTTGCCTGTAGTGAGTGTAGATGCAGTTGGTGAAAGGCATCTTGGGAGTTGACCACTGCAACACAGCAACCAGGGGAACCTCCAGCCCCTGTAAATACAGCAGGGAGCTGTCAATCAACAAACAGGAAATATTACGGCCATAAAATGTCCCGCCTCTCACTTGGTTTGAATGTTAACAAGCCTTTTACTGGAGACAGAAGACATTGAAAAACACCATGAAGCCCCGCCTTCATCAGGGTGTCGAGCATGAGAACATGAGAACATGAGAACATGAGAATATGAGAACATGAGAACATGAGAACATGAGAATATGAGAACATGAGAACATGAGAACATGAGAATATGAGAATATGAAAACATGACAGGCGTCACAATGAAAACCACATTTCCCCACAGGATCAATAAAGTTTCATCTGATCTTCAGTGTGCAACTCTTAAAGAACACACACACACACACATACACACACACACACACACACACCTCTTTGGAGTCGTCCTGCGGCATGTCGTTAAGGTGCAGCTGGAACAGGAAGTCGTGTTCCTCCAGGGCGTTGAGCATGCTGGGAAGGTGGCAGGCCAGGCTCTCCACCCTGCAGAAGGACGCCATGCCGACCTCTCCTGACTGGTGGCTGGAAAGAAGCAGCGAAACCGTCTGAGTGGTCTGACACGCCTCCAGACTACAGACCAGACCGCCACAGACTGAGTGGTCTGACACGCCTCCAGACTACAGACCAGACCGCCACAGACTGAGTGGTCTGACACGCCTCCAGACTACAGACCAGACCGCCACAGACTGAGTGGTCTGACACGCCTCCAGACTACAGACCAGACCGCCACAGACCAACAACTGGTCTCAAAGATAAATGTTCAAGAAAGGTTATAGGTCATCAGTTCTAGTTGGTAAAGTTAAAGGTACAAGGAATCAGAGCAAGGACTGTAACTGTTAAAAACATCTATCAGTGGTGTTGGTTGTTGGTCCATCTAGTGGTCTGGTGGTTCTTCCTCCAGTCGTAGACGACGTGACGTCACGTTGAGATGTTTCCAGTCTGACATCAGAAAATGTTTCATGATCTAAAACATCAACGGGACCCATCAGGTTTTGGGGCAAGGGCTTCTTTCTAGACCGACGATCAACAATCATACAGGAGAAATAGATGTTAATAGATGCACACACACACACACACACACACACACACACACACACACACACACACCGCTGTGCTTACCACACGTTGTCCACCAGGAGCACGGAGCCGTCCGGCATCATGGGAAGGTAGGAGGCGTTGAGGTTGGGTAATATCCGAACATCCCGAACACTCACCTCCTCCTGAGAGGACTCGTTCAGTACTGGGGGGGGGGAGGACAGGAGGACAGGAGGACAGTCAGACAGGAGGACAGGAGGACAGGAGGACAGTCAGACAGTCAGACAGGAGGACAGGAGGACAGAAGGACAGGAGGACAGTCAGACAGGAGGACAGGAGGACAGTCAGACAGGAGGACAGGAGGACAGTCAGACAGTCAGACAGGAGGACAGTCAGACAGGAGGACAGTCAGACAGGAGGACAGTCAGACAGGAGGACAGTCAGACAGGAGGACAGGAGGACAGTCAGACAGAAGGACAGTCAGACAGGAGGACAGGAGGACAGTCAGACAGTCAGACAGGAGGACAGAAGGACAGGAGGACAGGAGGACAGTCAGACAGAAGGACAGTCAGACAGGAGGACAGTCAGACAGTCAGACAGGAGGACAGTCAGACAGGAGGACAGTCAGACAGGAGGACAGGAGGACAGTCAGACAGGAGGACAGGAGGACAGTCAGACAGGAGGACAGAAGGACAGAAGGACAGGAGGACAGGAGGACAGTCAGACAGGAGGACAGAAGGACAGTCAGACAGGAGGACAGTCAGACAGGAGGACAGTCAGACAGGAGGACAGGAGGACAGTCAGACAGGAGGACAGGAGGACAGTCAGACAGGAGGACAGTCAGACAGGAGGACAGTCAGACAGGAGGACAGAAGGATAGGAGGACAGTCAGACAGGAGGACAGAAGGACAGGAGGACAGTCAGACAGGAGGACAGTCAGACAGGAGGACAGAAGGACAGGAGGACAGTCAGAGTGCAGCGCCTGTCACATCCAGTCCGTCAACAAAGTTAATTGAAGCTTCAGCGGCGCCGAGGTAAACGAAGGAACTTCATCAGCCAATGAAAACGCTCCGTACCTTTCAGGACGGTCAGGTGTTTCCCGGAGACGCTCATCTGCTTACAGCGGACGGTGGGCGGGGGCAGGACGGTCAGGGTGGTGCTGACTGGAGAAGCCCAGAGGTCAAAGGTCAAAGCTGAATATTGGACTATTTATCGTGAAGTCATTTTCTACTGGTAAGACGACACAGAAGATAGTCAAGAAGGAAACTGTGTAGAGTAGTTAGTTAGTTAGTTAGTCACTTAGCTAGCTAGTTAAATTAGTTAGTTAGTTTCTTAAGTTTGTTAGTTAAGTTAGTTAGTTTCTGAAGTTAGTTAGTTAAATTACTTAAGTTCATTAGTTAAGTTAGTTAGTCACTTAGCTAGCTAGTTAGTTTCTTAAGTTTGTTAGTTAAGTGAGCTAGTTAGTTTGTTTCTGAAGTTGGTTAGTTAAGTTAGTTAGTCACTTAGCTAGCTAGTTAGTTAAGTTATTTAGTCACTTAGCTAGCTAGTTAGTTAAGTTAGTTAGTTTCTTAAGTTAGTTAGTTAAGTTAGTTAGTTCCGTAAGTTAGTTAGTTAAGTTAGTTAGTTAAGTTGGTCACTTAGCTAGCTAGTTAAGTTAGTTAGTTAAGTTAGTCACTTAGCTAGCTAGTTAGTTAAGTTAGTTAGATAAGTTAGTTAGATAAGTTAGTTAGTCACTTAGCTAGTTAGTTAAGTTAGTTGCTTAAGTTAGTTTAGTTAGTTTAGTTAGTTAGTTGGATTAACATCTCAGAAACAACATAACGCGAGTCTCTACTCAGCAACGATCATTCATGTTTCTCATCAAATGTTTTATGTTAGGAGCACATACACTCTGAAAGCAGGTTCTTTGGTTCTATATAGAACCATAGGAACCATAAGAACCATAAGAACCCAGCGTGGTTCTTATAAAGACCTTTAATCCTGCTGGAACATTCTAAAAGTTTCTTTATAGATAGAGAACCATGCTGCTATAAACACATGGTTTATAAAGGGTTCTGCTGGGGTACAAACCTAGAACCAATATAAATATAAATATAAATATAAATATAAATATAAATATAAATATAAATATAAATATAAATATAAATATAAATAAATAAATATTGTTAAGCGTGTAGAGAGTTTGGTTCCAAAAGGACAGAAACATCATTTCAGAGAAGAATCACAGAAACAGACCGACATGTTCATGCCAGTGTGTGTGTGTGTGTGTGTGTGTGTGTGTGTGTGTGTGTGCTGTACCCTGTGCTTTGAAGGTGTTCAGGTCGTGTCTGAAGGTGTGTGTAGGGACTCGCTGCTGTAAGACGCTCAGGTAGCCGAGCTCCTGCACCTCCACTTTCTCTGCCTCTCTCTTCCACACTGTGACCATCACCTGCACACACACACACACACACACACACACACACACACACACACACACACACACACACACACAAGAAACACAATGGCTTCATATGATAGAGAGAAAAGGTTTGGAAAAGAGAACGTGATCGCTTGATCCAGGACAGCTAGGAGACAGACAGACAGGCAGGCAGGCAGACAGGCAGAGAGACAGACAGACAGACAGGCAGGCAGACAGACAGACAGACAGACAGGCGTCCTTCTCCCTGACCTTGACCTTGAGGGTGCTGACGGGGAGTTTGTCCAGAGAGACGGTGAGAGGGAAGATCACCTCGTCGGTCAAAACCACCGGCTCGTCCAGAGGAGACTGGAGAGGAAAGAAAACCTGATGAGGATTATTAATATTATTATTATTATTATTATATTATTATTATTATAACTAGTATTATTATATTACTATTATTATATTATTATTATAACTATTATTATTATTATTATTATTATATTATTATTATAACTATTATTATTATTATTATTATTATATTACTATTATTATTATATTACTATTATAACTATTATTATTATTATTATTATTATTATTATTATATTACTATTATTATTATATTATTATTATAACTATTATTATTATTATTATTATTATTATTATTATATTACTATTATTATTATATTACTATTATAACTATTATTATTATTATTATTATTATATTATTATTATAACTATTATTATTATTATTATTATTATATTACTATTATTATTATATTACTATTATAACTATTATTATTATTATTATTATTATTATTATATTACTATTATTATTATATTACTATTATAACTATTATTATTATTATTATTATTATATTATTATTATAACTATTATTATTATTATTATTATTATTATTATATTACTATTATTATTATATTACTATTATAACTATTATTATTATTATTATTATATTATTATTATAACTATTATTATTATTATTATTATATTACTATTATTATTATATTACTATTATAACTATTATTATTATTATTATTATATTACTATTATTATTATTAGTATAACTATTATTATTATATTACTATTATTATATTATTATTATAACTATTATTATAATTATTATTATAATTATTATATTACTATTATTATTATATTACTATTATAACTATTATTATTATTATTATTATTATTATTATTATTATTATTTATCCTTTATTTATCCAGAGCGGTCAACTGGGCATCTTGTCCTTCCAGCAACACCCTGATTCACATTCATATAGTTCAACACATTCACACTGGGAGCTGACCAGTACAACCACAGTCTCTACTGGTTCTACTGGGAGGCTTGCTGAGCTGGTTGGAGATATAGATGTTCTCTGTTCTTGAGAGGTTTGCTCTCGCTAAAAGAAGTTGTGAAGCTCAAGTTGTGACCTGGTTCCAACTTGGCGTTCTTGGATTTGATATCCACCTAATGTCAGTTTTGTGTCGTGCACACATTCCTCTTCCTCTGCCAGAACGCTGCTGTACCTGAACAGGTGCCCTGCGGAACTCCCGCGCCCCCGAGGTGTTGTGGATGAGGAGTGGCTTGCAGTCCCTGAAGCTTCGACGCCGGGCGTCCACCCTGCTGCCGAGCGCCGCGATGGCCGCCTCCGCCGCCGCGACGTAGTCCTCCTCTGGGTCCTCGTTGCCCTCGTCTCCGCTGCTCTGGTAGTCGTGGTGATGCTGGTGGTGGTTGGACCGGTGGCGGCTGCTCTCCCCGGGACTCACACTGGCCACCGCACACAGAGAGCCGGCCAGCTCCCGCCACGCCCGGCTACTGGCCGTCTCTGTCCCGAAGCCCACCGCCGCACCGTCACCACCCCCGGCTGGAGGTGGAGGTGGAGGTGGAGGTGGAGGTGGAGGTGGAGGTGGAGGTGGAGGTGGGGTCAGGGATGCAATCGGGTGACACACAGAGACATGTTGTATTACCTTACCATACAGGACCTTCACTGCCCACATTCATTACCTTACCCTTACCCTAACCCTTACCCCTACCCTTACCCTTACCCTACCCTTACCCCTACCCTTACCCTTACCCCTACCCTTACCCCTACCCCTTACCCTTACCCCTACCCCTTACCCCTACCCTTACCCCTACCCCTACCCCTACCCTTACCCCTACCCCTACCCCTACCCTTACCCCTACCCCTACCCCTACCCCTACCCTTACCCTTACCCCTACCCTTACCCTTACCCCTACCCTTACCCCTACCCTTACCCTTACCCTTACCCCTACCCCTACCCCTACCTAAAACCAAATCCTAATTCTAAACTAAGCCCTTAAAAAGAGAGGAGCAGCAAAATGTCATCACTGTGGAGGATCTCCGTCAACTTTTTATCCTTGTGAGGACATTTGGTCCTCATAAATAGATAGAAATGGCTAAATGCTGGAAAATCCCAAAATACAATAAACAACACACACACACACACACACACACACACACACACACACACACACACACATACACACAATAGATAAGTGGAAATGATGACATAAATAAGAGAAAACCTCTGTGGTAACGGTGAGGTCACTAGGAACACTGTAATTCAATATAAGAATATTAAAGGAATACTACGTCACCATAAACTCACTATTGATTAAAACAGACAACTGAAGGTCCTAGCAGGAATAATTCATGATATTCAGTAGATAAAGGGAGGGTGAACTCTGACCTCCAGTCGATCATCATGAGCAACAACAATATTAACAGATTTTCAGGAGAGCATTAATGTTTTTATTTCCTTTAAAAGACCCTAACATCATATAACTTACATCCGTTTAAAATGACATTCTGGGATAAGGACTATGAATTTATGACATAAGGCTTCATGTCAGCCTCCACAACATCCCCGATTATTTAATATTGATTATAGGAATATTCCAGGAATATCCTCGTGCTTCCCGTTGGGATCCTCCGTTCACACACATTTCGCCCCGCAGCTCCTCCTCCTATATACACCAGATGAAAGGAGGACGGAGGACCGGGCACCGTCTTACCGAGGCCCTGTTCGTCCCTGCAGCGCAGCACCAGGAGGAAGCGGACGGTCTCCCCCAGGTAGAGGTGGCTCCGGCGGGGCAACGTCCGGTAGCGGCCCGGGTCCGACAGGTCCGAGATGGGCACCGCCGGGAAGTACATGAAATACTCACACTGCGACTCCATCATCTGGACCATACCGACGGGACGGAGGGAGGCTGCGCTGTGCTGCCAGGACCACTGTCAATCACCCGGCATGAGACAACCAACACTTCTGTTCTTCATTTTCACAATAAAAGTCTTAACGGAAATGTCCATAATTTGTCCATATGCAACTTTTTAAAGGAAAGTAACAATCAATACAAAGGATATATACTCCAATATCAGTCGGGTGCACAAGCAGGAAGACAAGGAAGAACAGTGAAGCTAAACGTTAAAAACACGAACATCACCGTTGGGGTTTATTTCAGATCAGGATAGATGCTGTTTCCAGGTAGACAGCTCATCAAGATGAGTGACAAGTGTTGGGGTGGGACCTTGACCAATGAGATGGAGGGGGGCGGGACTAACACACTTCCTGTCTCAAGGAGTAAAATTGTAGCTTGTGGCTTTTAGATTCAGCAAATCACAACAATAAATACTGACATCCATTCACTCTCCAAAAAATAAATATTGACACTGAAGTATCAAATGCGATGTGAACTAACTAACTATCATTTACAATGTTAATTAAAATGAAGTAGTAAAGAATTAAAATGATTAGAAAATAAAGACTATTAGAAACAACCTCATCATAATAACATCACACATCACTTCAAGGTGTTTCTACATTTTTAATAAAATGATTGAGTAGCCATAGGTATGATTAAATTAACTACAAAGGTAATAAGGACAATATTCAAAATAAACAATTTTTGCAGCAAAACTGATTCTATTTGTTTTGCTGTTAATATGTTACCTAAAAATTCATAAACAAAGGACAAATCATGAGATAGATGACAGATAGAAAATACATTTAATATTAGTACCTGCAAATTAGACACATAACTGTTAATGGGATATGTCATTAACGTTTTGTTTTTTCAGACTTCAAACACATGTTGCGCCTTTATTTTGAAGGCAAAACAGCCCAGCTTCCGGTGTTACTCTGTGACTGACTTGACACAGATGGAGGGAAATATGTTGATAAATCAGCTTTGATGTGTATTTTCTGTTCCTTTTCATTCAATGTTTCTTTTGTTCCTAATTAATCATAATCATGTTTTTTTATAGTCATCCTTCACCGGAAGCCATTATTCCACCAATCAGTAACCAGCATTCAGGTCCAGGAGGGATAAACTGCCTAGCAACGGCGATGAGGAGGAGCGTGAAGACAAAATGATCAGAAACTGATTGGTAATACTTGTTGGATGCAGCGAGACAGCTGTCTCCACTTTGGTATTTTAATGTCCAGAACACTGTCTAGAAATATTGGTTGGTTGCTACGGCAACTGTTGTGGTAACCCAGGAACTATTTGTCAGGTTTTGATTTTCTTCCCATTATTCCCCTTTATGTGTTCAAATGTAGCACATATAAGAGGTATAGCCACATAGATATTATAACACAATGTATATGGGAATTTTAAAATAAATAAAGAGAAAAGAAATGTTGAAATGTTTATAGGTTTTTATAACTTTTCTTATGATTGATTATTGATTGATTCTACTCAAAACACCAAAGTAAATATGTAATGCAGAGTTTTGACCTGATAGACATCCGGAGAGAGAAACGTCTTCTGTTCTATATTATATGTAGATATATAGATATATAGATATAACCCTCACAAAGAAACAACTAAACAATCTAGAATCGACTATTGGTTGAATTCTCTTAAAGATAATAATGTCACTGTCAAGCTAATCCCTGACAGATCAATATCTCCATCTCTTCTAAAACATTAAATGGTACAGCTGAAGTCAAAAGTCACTTATTCACTCACTCAATATTTTAAATCCATTGAATTTCCACCAATGGTAAAGCTATCAAATCGATGTGTTTTAACAACATATAGCTATAAGGTCTTTGTGTAATTCCCCTAATATTTTTTTATTTGTTTATTTATACACGTATATACTTTGTATAGTACTGCGTGTGTTTACTACTTTACCTATTACTGTAGTTTGAGATTTAAAAAAAACCCCTCCTTGGTGACGACAAGCGACAGTTGTACTTCCGTGTTGGAAAGCTTCAACTTTGACCCCGGAAGCGGAAGATCTTTCCTTTCTTGTTTCTGCTTCGTAAGAGACACACAGAGGTTGGTCAAGCCTACAACTTTCATCTACTTTAATCTTCTTCAAATGTGCCCATCTAATATTTGCTGCTACCTGTAGTGAGCCGGGAGTCTCGGTGCTGTCTGTAAAACGTAATATTGTTGACCTGTGTGATCCTGAATGTTGTTTATTTGGTAATCCAGTGTCTGGTTGGTGTTGGTGTCGGCGGGTGATGGGCGCCAGGCTGCGGTAAAATGTCGCCGTCGTAGCTGGTGGGAGGTTGTTTATGAGCGGTAACCTCACCGTGCATTTTAGCATTTGTTTTAATTTAAGTCGTTAATCTAGCAGGAAACCCACCAGGTAGATATTGTTTTGCTGACGCCGAGTTACATGCGGCAGCAGGGCTAACGGGCTAGCATGCTAGCTGGTGTTGGTTCAGCTTTCCGTCGATACTGGAATCACAGAAGCTTCCGTTAACGTGTTAACGTGTTAACGTGTTAAAGTTCAGCAGCTTGACGTGCCGTTGGTTTGCTTCTCTGGCTGCGTAGCGGCGTTTCAGTGTGTTAGCCAGTCTCGGCTCCATTTACCGTCAACTGATGCTGCGGCCACCATGTGACAAGCTAAAGTTTAGGAGGTCCATTATCGGACACTAACTCTTGCCGTACTTACCAATATGCCCGCCCGTTTCTCGGTGTACCTGCAAAACGCGCAACACCACGGAAAGTGCCTCGTAGCGACCCTATTTAAACCCCGTGGACTCGTCGAGGATGGAAAGACGAGCAGCACAACAGAAAGATGCGTCCGATAACGGATGTACAGCACATAGCTGGCTAGTGGTCGCCTCCACGCCAAATCTGTAGCTGGTCAACAGCATCAAGGTGACATGGAAACAGAAAGTAGAGCGAGTGGTATTGTCTGACTGCCAGTTGCCATAACTGGTGGTGTTAGTGGATACTGGTCTAGTGGATACTGGTCTGACTGGTGAGATGACTGGCCATCAGTCCTGCAGGTCTTTAGTTGTCTAACCTCCAGGTCTTCAGCAGTCTGGTCCAGATGTGTTGAGGTTGTTCTCATCAGTCAGACGTGGTGTGTCTGATGGTCTTGGTCATCCTGGTCAGGTGGGAGGCTGCTGAGTTTTTCCTGACCACGATTAAACTGGATCAGAGTCTCAGTTTAAGATCTCTGTGGTTCCCGTCAGGATGTGGACTGGATCTCTTGAGGCCGGTGGCTTCCTGATGGCTGTGCTAGTATTGGTGTTAGTTTCCATCAGTGTGAAGTTTATTCCTGGTAGTGACTTGGTAGAGCAGGCCTCAGATCTGCTGTGGAGGATGATGGTTCATATTTTGTGCTAACTTCCTGATCATCTTCAGATCAGACAGATCTTTATTTGATCTAGATAAAGTAAATCTAGTGCTGAAGATCCTCCAAGAGGGCAGATTCTCTCTGTGTGTGTGTGTGTCCTACATAAATGTCAGCTGCTCCAATTGGATCTGTCTGATTTGTGGTGGATCTTCTCTCCTCCAGACCATGGCTCCTCGTAAAGGGAAGGAGAAGAAGGAGGAGCAGGTGATCAGTCTCGGTCCTCAGGTTGCTGAAGGAGAAAATGTTTTCGGAGTTTGCCACATCTTCGCCTCCTTCAACGACACGTTCGTCCACGTCACCGACCTCTCCGGCAAGTAAGTCCAGCTGGTCCTTGAGGACCCAAGGCCTTGAAGGGTCTTGAATTTGAGGTGTTACAGGTTTTCTTCCATCTACAGACCAGATTCTGATAGATTTCCTGTTTTTCCAATGTGAAATATATTTGAAAGTGTTTAGTTTGAACAGATTTAAGTCCTAAAAGTTTGAAGTCTGACAGTTTTGGTGTCGGTGACGTTGTGATGGTCCGTCCAGACTGAACCCTGGGAACATTCTGGCAAAATGGTCGACTTAAATATAAACTATCGGTATCATACTGGTTACTGGTGGTTCGTGCTGGTGGTCTTACTGGTTGCCGTGTTTCCAGGGAGACGATCTGCCGTGTGACCGGTGGGATGAAGGTGAAGGCGGACAGGGACGAGTCGTCGCCGTACGCCGCCATGTTGGCAGCCCAGGACGTGGCTCAGCGCTGCAAGGAGCTGGGCATCACCGCCCTGCACATCAAGCTGAGAGCTACTGGAGGAAACAGGTCAGTCTGAACCGGTGACTAGACCGGTGACTAGAGGTGTTGATGAACCGGTACTTCCTGTCTCATTTAGTGGCTCAACGTCTATCAGCTGTTCAGCCAAACCTGGTTCTTTGTTTTGGTCTAGAATTGAATTCCAGGCAGCGTTAAAAATAACTAGCCTGGTTACTGGTTAGTGACCTGTCATACTGGTTAAGGTCTTAACCAGGTTAAAAGTACTAGTAGCTTACTGGTGATACAGGGAACACATGAGCCCAACAGGAAGTACCCAAAATGCATTGTCTGAAATCCAAGCAATAGTCGTCAGATGTTTCCTGCCACTGTAACTAGTTGAATCTGTGAGTTAACCAGGTTACCAGTGTGAGCAGGAGTTAACCAGGTAACCGATCTGTTCCAGAACCAAGACTCCCGGCCCCGGGGCCCAGTCAGCGCTCAGGGCCCTCGCTCGCTCTGGCATGAAGATCGGACGCATCGGTAAGACGCCGACGACTAACCTGCTAGTTTGCAGCAGGCTGGTTAGTCTCTGGTTAACCCGTCTCGTTTCTCTCTCCAGAGGATGTGACTCCCATCCCGTCAGACTCCACCCGGAGGAAGGGAGGACGTCGCGGTCGCCGTCTGTAACCCGACACCGCTGGAGATGTTACCCAATAAACCGTTGATTCTCCTTCTGGCCTCCGTCTGTTCTGTTCCTCGTCTCATCTTCATCATATACTAACCACAGTCTTCATCATATACTAACCACAGTCTTCATCATATACTAACCACAGTCTTCATCATATACTAACCACAGTCAAGTGATTTCAGAGTCTATTATCAAACAGCTTAACGAGTCGCCTCAGTAGTAGTTGTGACTGCAGAGGGTTCAGGTCTGGGTTCAGGTCTGGGTCCAGGTCTGGATTCGGTTTAAATGTGAGCCCATCTTGAAGAGCAGCAGCTGAACCCAGGTCTGCTGACTGTTAGGTACTGGACTGATCCAGAAGACCAGCCTAGATCAGACTACATCCAAACAGGACTGAAGGATCACATGTATGTTTGTTTTCTATATTTGGTTCAGTGATTGAAGAAGCTTCTCTTCCTGTCCAGATCAGTTTTAACTCGCCGCTCCGTCTCTAATATCGAGTTATTTACAGTTGAACAGCGTACCTGTTGTGAAGCACCTGTACTGTTAAGATCATAATGAGTATGATGTAATACTGGTTGTCACTCAGACGACCATGTAAACCATCACCAGATAAACCCACATCCACCTCCCAGTTTCTTCTGGTTCTAAATGCTGTAAGATGACGTTCGAACCTCAAGACCTTCCAGTTTGATATTACAACCTGACTGGTCTTATAAAAGAAACCTGTCAAACCTTCCAGTCCCTGGTGGCCCTGGAAATTATTATTGAACTGAGATTCAAACTGAAATGTTTAAGCGCTCCATATGATGTGATGGTCTTTCTGTGGAACATGTAATGAAGCTTATTTATGGCTCATTTATAAAACGTGATACTTGGATATTGCGTGGATGAAAGCATGTAGTTGAGCACTTGCACCAGAGGATGGCGTAAGAGCTCTACAATCAGTTAAGTATTTTCACATACAAGGAGTTTGACTTGGTGTTTTGGTGCATAACAAATCTAGCAAGAGAAGAATAAAAAACAAGAATTAAAGCAAGTACTATAAAAGACAAAGATCAAGAATACAATAGAAAATAGAGAAATTCACAGTAAAATGTACATTGAAGAGGTTTTATTAAAAGACTATCAGGAAGGAGCCGATCTAGACATCTACCACCCAACAAACATTTAAAGGTTGAAAAATGGTGAAACAAGAATCAAATAAAATACGTCTTCTCACATCCTGTCATAAACACTGTAAATACAACCAGTGGCTCACAGCACG
This sequence comes from Hoplostethus mediterraneus, assembly GCA_034670385.1. Lineage (NCBI taxonomy): Eukaryota > Metazoa > Chordata > Actinopteri > Trachichthyiformes > Trachichthyidae > Hoplostethus > Hoplostethus mediterraneus. The sequence continues at coordinate 518,454 of JAXDDW010000131.1, read as the reverse complement.
CTAGCATGTTCTCTAGTTAGAGTCTAGTCAGTCAACAGGTGTGACTGGATGGTTTTCAGGTCATTGACACTGAGATGGAAACATCTAGAACTAAACCATGAACTGTAGAATCAGGTGAGCCGTGGGATGAACACATCAGGACCTTTCAGTACCTGGTTTATTAGTAAAGCTTAGTTAGAATCAGTGTCAGCAGCGGTGAAGGATCATCTCGTGTTGTGAAACAATATGGAGAACTCTCTAGAAGTCTGTCCTGATGCTCCAGGTCCTCCAGGACCCATTTCACACCTGCAGCAATTCAGTTTTTACCTCCTGGTTTCTAATGTTGCTACGTGACAATAAATGAAGAGTTCCCTTCCCAAATTCTATCTGGCATCAAACTAAAACTCCCAATGGAAACACATCAAGACAAAACATTATTTTTGGTTGATTTTATTGTTCATAATAACAGACAGAATAGAGACTAGATAGAAAGAGACCAGACAGAAAAGAGACTAGACAGAATAGAGACCAGACAGAATAGAGACCAGAATAGAGACCAGACAGAATAGAGACTAGACAGAAAAGAGACTTCCTAATGCCTCAAGTCTCAGTTCCAGTCAGCAGGGAGACTCGTGTCCTGCCTCCTCCAGCCTACAGGGGGCGCTGCTGTTCCACAACGCAGTAGCGTCCACACACGTGGTGAAAGGGGTAATTCAGATTCAACACCATAATAAATCTGATCGGGTTGGTGATCAATACCAATGACTCGTTGATTTCTGGCGTTCCGTCCTGTACTCTGCTTTGGGACAAAAACAAAACTGACTTGATGGTTTATGTCAACTACAGGCCACCATACCACGCAGCAGCGACCTGCCGATGTTGGAATGGAGGTCGATAAAAGGCAGATTACTTAATTCCCCTTTAATGGTTTTTGTCCTAAAACAAAATGACGCCTTGTTCAGACTCCTGCTGTGACACTAGCCCCGCCCCTTAAGGAACCACAGCACTTCCTCCCCACAGGACCCACCAACACAACAGAGCCAGGAGGTGCGACCTGACCTGGTCCTCCATCCTGGTCCTCCATCCTGGTCCTCCATCCTGGTCCTCCATCCTGGTCCTCCATCCTGGTCCATGGAACAACATGATGCCTCTAGCGTGTCAGTCTGCACACGTCTCCAGCAACATGAGCGTCAACATGCTAGGAGGTTGCATGGATGTGCTGAGACGTCTGCGCGCTGACATGCCAAATACGTACGACTCTTTCTAGTGGCTGATTGGAACTGAGCCCTGGTGCATGATGGGTTGGGGGTGGGGGGTGGGGGGGGGGGTGGGGGGGTTGGGGGTCACAGGTGAGAGGTCAAGTGGGGTCATCAGGTGAACATATCCCAGAGGCAGCAGCAGCAGAGGGCCGCCCAGCATGCTCCAAGACACGCCTCCATCCCGCCGACTCCGCCCATGCCACGCCCCCCTGTCTGGCCCCTCCCATCCACCATGTACACTGAGAAGGACGACAGGACATTTATTATTTCACATTGAAGATCTTCTGCCGTTCGTGTCTCAGCCTGCTGTACTGTTGCAAGTCATACATCCATTCATTCATTTCTACTTAAAAAGGGTCAAAAGGTTTCACACCAACAGACCAGAACTAAACATAAGACCCAGTTTCTCCACGGGAATCATTCAAGTTACGGAGTTAAGAAACAAGGGAGGTGGAGAGACAGAGTACCTGTGTTTTTGGCTGGGTCTCCATACAGGGGGCCTCCTTTAGCCCCATCCCATGGGTACTGGGGCCCCGGGGGTCCGCTCTGGTAGCCCTGGTACCCAGGCTGGGCTAGGTACGGCCCTGGAGCTCCTGCAGGGCCCGGAGGTCCCGGAGGGCCCTGGTAGTAGGGGTAGGAGGGGTCTCCTCCAGCTGCATAGCCCTGACCGGGGTAGCCCTGGTAGCACACACATCGTTGTAATGTACACTAATACTGCAGTAATAGTACTAGTACTGTGATGATGCGTCATATCAGTGTAGTTCATGAAGTTGGGCGGAGACAGAGAAGCCCCTCCCTCTTCATTCACCTCAATGAAGTCGGAGTACAGGAAGTGACGAATCGACACACAGGAAGCTACAGGAAGCTAACAGTTACCTCTCGCTGCCACTGGAGGCGCCAACAACTACATTACATAAAGTTACATCATGCAGGTGTTGGTACCTGGTAGGTCTGACCTGGGAACACTGCTGGATGAGAGCTGGAGCCTGGAGGACGAGAGAGAGAGAGAGAGAGAGAGAGGGAGAGAGAGAGACAGAGAGACGGAGAGAGAGAGAGACAGAGAGAGAGAGAGACAGGGAGACGGAGAGAGAGAGAGAGAGACAGAGAGAGAGAGAGACAGGGAGAGAGAGAGAGAGAGAGAGAGAGAGAGAGAGAGACAGAGAGAGAGACGGAGAGAGAGAGAGAGAGAGACAGGGAGACGGAGAGAGAGAGAGAGAGAGAGAGACAGGGAGACGGAGAGAGAGAGAGAGAGAGAGAGATACTTTGACTTGATGCTCTTAATGAAGCATCTTGTGTATACATAATTAATACTATACATATTTTCAGAATGCTGGTGTACTACAGTTTTCAACCTATAGTACCACGGTACTTTTCAGTACCAGTATACCAAGAAACTCTACATGTACTAATACATCTAAACAATAATCTGATCTTCATGACTTGCCTGGTAAAAAACGGTTACATTAAAAAACAATAAATAAAAAATATATAATAAATATTAAAAAGAATGTGAACAACAGCTTGGTTGTCTCAGAGACGATCATCTGATCACGGTTGTGGTGTAATGTGGTTCAGAGCCACCAGGTGGTGCTGTTGACCACCAGATTCTGGTTTCTATTGGTGAATCATAATGAATCGATTCACGAGTGTGAGAGTTAAAAGAGCCCGGTCCTCCATCACCGAGCCAGACATGTTCAATAAGACGAGATCCAGCGTACCTGCTGGGAACCCCGGGACCCCCAGGACCCCCGGGAACCCCGGGGCCGAAGGGCCCAAGGGAGGAGGGCTGCCGTAAGGAGGAGGCTGGTCACTCATCTGGACGGACGGACGGACGGACGGGTCAACAGATGGAGGAACTCAGGAACTCAGGTTCTGGTCTGGATGGACGAGTAGAGGAGGAGATGAAAACAGAAACAACTGAGAGGCTCTGTGGAGGCTTTCATCCCCAACCTACCAACCATCTGATCCAGGATCAGTAACGTGTCAGTAGAACCAGTCGACTGTCTGGACCAGGTTGTTGTGGTGAGTCTGTAGATCCTCCAGTAACGTTCTCAGTAAAAGTGATCAGTGTGATCACGTAGATTTGTCTCCTGATCTCAAGGATAAATATTGATGCATCAGGTTGATGAGCAAACTCCATCCAGAGATAGATATAGATATTGATATTGATATAGATAGATATTGATATTGATTGATTACAATAATCTGCATTGAGAGCGTCAGAGAATAGAAATATCATCTGGCTTGATGAGAGATTCAGTTCAACACCATCTAGACGATGTTGTCCAGGATCAGAAGGGTTCTGGTGTCATCATGACAGGGTTAGGCTCATTCCTCCCTCAGATGTTTCACTGAAGATGGTTACGCTGCTCATCCCTGCATCCTGTCTGACAGGTTGGTTGGTCTTCCCTCCCTACAGTTGGATTCTCTCATAACCTTTGGACAGTTTATTATTATACCTTTATTTAACCAGGAAGTCCCTTGAGATTGAAATCTCTTTTCCGAGGGAGACCTGGCCAAGACAACATACACACATCAAGCACACAAGGAAGAGACTAAATCCAGCTCAATTAAAGCAGGTCCAATTCTCAGTTACATGGGTCTTTAACATGGCTTTACATTTTTCCAATGAGACTAACTTAGTCAGATGTAGTTTACTCTGCAGGTTAATCCAAGTCCAAGGACACAGTAGGAGAAGGAGTTTCCCCCCCGCTCAGTAAGGACCCTTGGAACCTGGTAAGAAAGCTGAAGTGCAGACCAGGGGTACTCCAACTTTCTTATTTAAGGTCCACTTACCAACTTTACACGAGGTCAGCGGTCCAGAACAATGCCAGCAAAACGACATAAATCGAAGTCCATCACAATTGAACCAAAACTAAACACTGCTTCTGTTTCCCCAAACCTCTGAGTGGTTTCAGTTTCAGTCTGTTTGTGGCTCCATGTGTTCTGGGGACACTTACAACAGAAATACCAAACATATACAAATCAAACAATGAGACCCTTCAGGCAGTAAGGTCACACTGTAAAGGTCACGACCTCTACGGCTCCTTGGGCCTCATCACTGACCATTACAATGCACTGTGGAAAAGCGATCAACGTTTCTATAGCAACCTGCTAAGTAGCAATAGGCTAAGACAGATGCTGGATGCTAGATGCTGTGCTCGGGTTCTCCAAGTATTGGTGTGGATAGGTGACGTCACTATAAAGCGACTAGTACTAATGATGACTACTGAGCAGTACCACTCACAGCCACAGGGGGCGCCAGAATACAAGAGTTACAGATTGTAGCTTTAATTAATAATAGCTGATAAAACATCACTAAACAGCTCCATCATTAAAAACATGACCAACGCCTTCATGAACATCAGCACCATATATGGACACGCATGGCTTCCTGTGATTGGATAACAGATCTAGAGCTCCAATCAGCAGACGGACCGGCGACACAACAGAAGAAGAAGGAAAAGTAAATCTAAATAAATCTTAAACATCTTTCTGGTATTTCCCTTTAAGTGACAACCCCCCCCCCCCCCCCCCCCCCTCCCACCTTAACATTTCACACTGCACAACACTGAGGAATGTCAGCTGACAGACACACACACACACACACACACACACACACACACACACACACACACACACACACACACACACACACACACACACACACACACACACACAGCGGAGGACAAGGCTTCATTGAGCTGACAGGAACCCTGGTCAGCATTTCAGACCGACTTCAACATAGCAGCAATTCTTTCCTCTGGTAAACTGGTGATCTGGTAAACTGGTGATCTGGTAAGATGGTGATCTGGTAAACTGGTGATCTGGTAAACTGGTGATCTGGTAAGATGGTGATCTGGTAAACTGGTGATCTGGTGTGCATTAGTTTGTGTGGTACTGAGACCAGAGACTAGACTACACTAATGTCTGTGTGTGTGTGTGTGTGAGTCAGAGCCATGTGACTGGTACAGAATATGCCAGTCATTCAGTCTGTCTATCAATACATGTCATGAAGATCAATACATGTCATGAAGATCAATACATGTCATGAAGATCAATACATGTCACGTGTTTCTGTCTTCAGTTCCAGCCAATCACCGACAACCAATCACCCCATGAGCAGCAGCAGACTGATATTACAGTAGAAACAGAATAGAATAAGTAACATTACAGTAGAATAACAACAGTAGTAGTAGCTGCTCTCACACCCCTCCACCATCACGGCACACCGCGAGACCAACTCTAATATCATGATGCTTTTATTTTGAAGGCCCCAATGATCCATACAGATGACACCGCCGACAACTACTGTGATCTCTGCTGCGTCAACAAAACTTCTGATCGATCCGGTAACCGATCAGCTCCGGTTTCCTATTTCAGACCAGATTTCATAACGCAACACCTCCAACTTCAACCAAGTAGTTTGAGGAGTATTTCCTGTCTAGTTGTCAAAAGTAGCTGCAGTAGTAGAGTAGTACTACAGTACTAGAGTACCGTGAACACGGGTAGTACAGACTTACCTTTACTAGAGTTCAAGACGTTTTAAATTCAGTTGAACGTCACAACTCGCTTGTTTCTGTCTTCCGTTTAAAGTCCGTCGCCGGTTCGCACTGATTGATTGATTGAGCGCGAGGAGACAGCAGACAGAGGCACGCGGACAGGGTGAGGTCAGAGGGCTGAGGCCCAATACTTTTAGAGACCTTCATCCCTCCTTCCTTCCTTCCTTCATTCTTTCCTCCCTCTCCATCCTTCTTTCTTTCCTCCATCTCTCCTTCCTTCCCTCTCCACCCTTTTCCCTTCCTTTTCTCTTTCCTTTCTTTCCCCCCTCTTCCTCTCCATCCTTCTTCCCTCCCCTCTTGTTTTCCCTCTTCTTTCCTTTCCTCCTTCTTCCCTTCCTGTGTCTCCTATTTCCCAGTAGAGGGTTTGTGGAATAACAACAATAATAATAATAATAATAATAATAATAATAATAATAAATTATTTATTTCATTTGATCCGTTGTTGGTTATTGTTTTGAATACCAGCCATCGTGTAGGTGAACCAACGTGATGGGATGCTGACCCAGTTGAACCAGGTAACCCTTTTGAACCAGGTGACCCAGGTGACCCATTTGAACCAGTTGAACCAGGTGACTCAGGTGAGCCATTTGAACCAGTTGAACCAGGTGACCCATTTGAACCAGTTGAACCAGGTGACTCAGGTGACCCATTTGAAACAGGTGACCCAGGTGACCCAGGTGACCCATTTGAACCAGTTGAACCAGGTGACCCAGGTGACCCATTTGAACCAGGTGACCCAGGTGACCCATTTGAAACAGGTGACCCAGGTGACCCATTTGAACCAGTTGAACCAGGTGACCCAGGTGACCCATTTGAAACAGGTGACCCAGGTGACCCATTTGAACCAGTTGAACCAGTTGAACCAGGTGACCCATTTGAAACAGGTGACCCAGGTGACCCAGGTGAACCGGGTGAACCAGGTGAACCGGTTGAGCCGGTTGAACCGATTGAACCAGGTGACCCATTTGAACCAGTTGAACCACCAGGTGACCCAGGTGACCCAGGTGACCCATTTGAACCAGTTGAACCAGGTGACCCATTTTAACCAGTTGACCCAGATGACCCATTTGAACCAGTTGAACCAGGTGACCCAGGTGACCTAGGTGACCCAGTTGAACCAGGTGACCCAGGTGACCCAGGTGAAACAGGTGACCCAGGTGAAACAGGTGACCCAGGTGAAACAGGTGACTCAGGTGACCCAGTTGAACCAGGTGACCCAGGTGACCAGGTGAAACAGGTGACCCAGTTGAACCAGGTGACCCAGGTGACCCAGTTGAAGCAGGTGACTCAGGTGACCCAGGTGACCCAGGTGACCCAGACCAGCAGATCAGTGATGAGCCACACCTGTTCTGGACCGGTTGAAAGGCCCTTCCTCCACTTCCTCTCTCTCAGCCTCCAGTGTTCTTTTACCTTCCCTTAAATCAAACCTTGGTTTTGGGTGTTGTGTCCTTGTGTCCTCTGAGCCGGCTCGTAACATATTAATATAAAACGACTTATTTCCAAGCATCAACATCGTCGTCACTAGACTCTAGTGAGTTTTCAGAACTAACCTAAAAGATCATATGTCAAGTTATCTGAAAGCAGTCAAGGCTGCAAGGGCAGCATATTTCTCTGACCTAAAAAATTGCAACACAATTGCAATTTAAAGATAAGATGAGGTAATAAGATGAGATTTTATTACAGGTTAAGACAGCTGTTGAGAACCATAGTAAAAACACGATGCAGCTAAGACTACCGTTAGTATTACACAAGACAAGGAACTGCTAAGAAGTACAAGCTCACTGACTTCTGGTCTGAACCCCTCTTGGCTTAAACATGCTAACCTGGATCCCCTTCTCTCAATAACTACAGACCTATCTCCAAACTGGTATCAGAACAGTTCATATCTTTCATGAATAGTAACATCATTGTTGAGAAATGTCGGTCCGGTTTAGAGCCCTAGCTCTAGCTGCTCTCCTGAGGGTTACTACCAACCTCCTTGTTCTGCTGTTTTATCTTGATTCTCCTAGATCTCAGTGCCGGTTGATCACAACATATTGCTGAATCACCTGGAAACTGGACGGGGCTCACCGACACAGCTTTGAGGAGGAATGGTCCAAAATACCTCCTGGAGCAGGTCTGATCAGCAACTAGAGGAAACATTTGGCTGAGGTTCTTGCTTCTTAAGGGGGTTCCACCAGGTACTGAATCTAAAGGAGGTTCCACCAGTTACTAGATCTAAAGGAGGTTCCATCAGTTACTAGATCTAAAGGAGGTTCCACCAGGTACTGAATCTAAAGGAGGTTCCACCAGTTACTAGATCTAAAGGAGGTTCCATCAGTTACTAGATCTAAAGGAGGTTCCACCAGGTACTGAATCTAAAGGAGGTTCCACCAGTTACTAGATCTAAAGGAGGTTCCACCATGTACTGAATCTCTTGGTTCACATACCTTGTCCAGTCCAATGTTAAATCTCATTGGGCCTCATTCACGAATATTAAAATAATTTTTTCTAAGTTTGTCGTATGTGTGTGTACTAAAACACAAACGTGGGATTCATGAAACGTGTGGAAAACCTCATTTGTTGGTAGAACAGGTGTATATTTGATGAACCAGTCGTTGGTAACTGGATGCTCGTGCCTGTTGAAGCCGGTTTGCAGGTAAACGCTGTTCAACACCGTAAAAGGCTGCAGACTGAAGGGTTGTGTTCAAGTACACCAGGGGAAAGAGGAAAAGGGGAACTTGGCAGTCCGAAATGCAAGTGTTGCGTTCATGAGACCGCGTGTGCTGCTGTCCTCCTGAGGCTGATAATACGTCTACTTCTCCTTCATCTAGTTTCATGTTGAACTGTTTCTTGTGTTTCTGCTGAATCAGCATCGACAGCGTTCATAGTTTCTTACCATACTTTACTGTGATCAGTTCTTGTGACTCCACTACTGATGCTTCTGAAAACTCTCATGAACACTTCCATTTCAGACTCTGCCAAGTTCCTCTTTTCCTCTTTCCCCTGGTGTACTTGAACACAACCCTTCAGTCTGCAGCCTTTTACGGCGCTGAACAGCGTTTACCTGCAAACCGGCTTCAACAGGCACGAGCATCCAGTTACCAACGATTGGTTCATCAAATATACACCTCTACCAACAAATGAGGTTTCCCGCACGTTTCATTAAATTTTCTTATGCACATAAATACGAAACATTTACAGATGTAAGAGATTTAAGGCCCAGTGGAGTGACGTGTGTTAGGGGAGGTAACAGATGGCATTAGACACAGCGACAAGTCTGGTTTGGAAAAACAACCAACTAAAATGTAAGGTGTTGAGATGTCCGCTCATGCATCAGAAGCTGAGTTAGTTAGTAGCTTGCTAGTACATTAATCAGCCTTGCTTTAGTATGTTTCATTCAATGCAGCAGTAGTCTGATGGTCTATCCATCAGACTGCTAGCGCATCATCAAAGAAGCCTCGCCATTTCCACAACGTCTTTTGGGGGGAAACAAACACATTTCCTTATACTGCATAGACGCTACGCCACGGACTTACCAGCTTTTTGCATTCCAGAGATGAAAATTTGATGAAAATTGAAAGGACATAGAGTTTTGCTGTACTGTGGGTACATGAAATGAATTCAATAACCATTCCTTTCACTGGACAATGGTCCATGGTAACTTTATTGACCTCTCCTCGTAATACTCATGCCGTCCATTTGGGATTATTGACTGGCTCACACTACTGGAAGAGTGCCAACATTAGCTAGCAGCATCCGTGACAGGACAGCAGATTTAACAAAGTGTCAGGGATGGTAACTCAGCAGATCAGGAGGTCTGGGAACTTGGTCAGGTCATGACAGCAGTGTTGTGGGTAATATGCAGGCTGATATTGCTTAATATTAAGATCTATGGCACTGGTCATTTGTCTCCCCCCCAAAAGAGGCAGGAATGCAGCCTAAAGCTCCCTCATGCTGGTCTGGTGGATCAGTCAACGCTTCAGCTCCAGCTACCTGTCAGCTAACCACCTAGCACCATGGACAGCATCGCGCCGGTTTCTGGAGCTGACTGGGAACTCACTGAAACCAGATCTTGTGTTTGTTGGGTTTGCATGCAACGGGATGCCCTACTTCGTAGCATCTTCCAGGCTCTGTAGCCAATCAGGGCGGTTTACAGGTGAAGGGATTCTTGTATTTAGCCAATAGCGGTGAGGTTACCAAGCCAAACTGTTTTGTGGAGTGGAAGCAGCCAAGTCTGTCTACAAAGCAGCCCTAGTTTAACTGTTTAGATATACGGTCTTTTTTAATATTTCAGCAAGTAGATTGATGTACACACATCCTCTGACCAGTTCACGTCTGTAGGTTATTTACTTCTCTCTCTCTCTTTCTGTACATTTCAGAACTTTTTCGGTTTGTTAAGGTTGAAGGGCTTCAAAATAAGGGATGGTATAGGTGCCAGAGGAGTTAAGGGTTGGTGGAGTGGCCAAACCAATAAGCTCACTGTAAAAGATGAGCAGATATAATGATATCATATTTCCAATGCATCAAGCCTATCTCAACATATTGTCTTACTTCACTGGCAGAGAACTGTCATGCTAACAATGCTAACAAGATGTTTCATCTGTTTCATCTAAATGTCTTAAATAAACCTGGTAAGCAGCGGTTTCCTCTGACATGCTAAATGATCTTTCCTGGTCCGTGATGTTGTGATTGATGACACCTATTGATCTGTGTAGCTGAACAGAAGGCATTCACTCCTTTTGATAGACAGCTGCTTGCATCCACTCATGTCTGTGTTGTTTTAACAGGAGGTGTACATCACCTACATAGTCTGTCTTTTTGACCAATGTTTACCCACAACCCCTTGCGTGCAGCAATACAAGGTGAGGCGGGCGTGGTGAGTGCTGGCTGTCTGGTCTCCGGAGAGTCGCTGGTGGTGAGGAGGCTCAGCTACCAGAGTCATACATGCACAGAGTTTGGCTACTGAAGTCTTCACCCACAGTCCTGCTCATGGCCGTTGCTATAGCAACTGGTGATTTTCTACCAGATGATCTTTAGCATGTTGCCCATGCCACCATGGTGACATTATGCAGGATATTGTTCCATATTTACAACCAACACATCGTAGTTCTGGAGAAGGGGCAGCAACATGGAGACCACAGTACAACCTGGACAAACTCTGTTGATATATGGCTCTGAATGTCATCATCATCATCATCATCATCATCATCATCATCATCATTCCCAGTCATTAGGAGGTGGCGGCCTGCTTGTTGCGGAAGGTTTCGAAGAATGCCATCATCCCCTTCCTCACGTTGGCGCTGCCCTTGTTGACTCTCACTGTGGTCGTGGTCGTGCTGTAGCCTTGGTAACGGGACGGGAGCAGCGGGAAGGCGGAGCCGTCTATAGAGTTAGCCCGTTTGACCTTTGATGGGGTCGCACGCCACGACTTGGTCCTCAGAGGAGGGGTCTGGGCTACCAGACACTTCTGGTACTGAACCTGATGCAGAGAAAATAATGTTATTATCATAATTATAATTTTTTTGTTGGCCACCAGAAACTTCTGCTACTGGACCAGTGAAAGTGAAGTGATGGCAGTGAAATTTTTTAATTTTTCCCCTTTTTCTCCCCATTTGTTCTTGTCCAATTGCCCCTGCCTAAGCAGACCCGGTCGTTGCTCCGCCCCCTCTGCCGGCCTGGGGAGGGTGTAGACGACCACATGCCTCCTCCTCCGCCAGCCGCTTTTTTTCACCCGACAGCGAGGAGTTTCACCAGGAGGCGGTATCGTGGAGGAACACGTTATCCCCCCAGTTCCCTCCCCGCTGAACAGGCGCCCTGACCAACCAGAGGAGGCGCTAGTGCAGCGACCAGGACACATCCCCCTCTGGCTTCCCACCTGCAGACACGGCCAGTTGTGCCTGTAGGGACGCCGACCAAGCCGGAGGTAACGCTGAGGAACCGGCGACCTGTCTGCAGGCAGACAGACAGACAGACAGACAGGCAGCAGGCAGACAGGCAGGCAGGCAGGCAGACAGACAGGCAGGCAGGCAGACAGGCAGGCAGACAGACAGACAGACAGACAGGCAGACAGGCAGGCAGGCAGACAGACAGGCAGGCAGGCAGACAGGCAGGCAGACAGGCAGGCAGACAGACAGACAGACAGGCAGGCAGGCAGGCAGGCAGACAGGCAGGCAGGCAGGCAGGCAGGCAGGCAGGCAGACAGACAGACAGACAGACAGACAGACAGGTTAGTTCCGTACCATACAAGCAGCTTGTACTGCCTCGGAGATGATGCCGGCATCAGGTTCACACCAGAAGACGTGACACTCGAAGCGCTGCGTGCCGCCATCGACGATGACAGCGAAGGTGTGGCTGTCATGGCCGACGCCCAGAAAGGTCAAAAAACGAACCTGACACTCCCAGAATGGCTCCTCCCCTTCCTGAGAGAAACAGACAGATTATTCATAATAATAATAATGATAATAATGATAATAGTAATGATAATAATAATGATAGTAATAATTATGATAATAATAGTAATGATAATAGTAATGAAAATAATGATAGTAATAATAATGATAATAATGATGATAATAATAATAATAGTAATGATAATAATAATGATAGTAATAATTATGATAATAATAATGATGATAATAATAATGATAATAGTAATGATAATAATAATGACAGTAATAATGATGATAATAATAATGATGATAATAATAGTAATCATAATAATAATGTTAATAATAATGATAGTAATAATGAAGATAATAGTAATGATAATAATGATGGTAAATTTGATGATAATAATGGTGATAATAATAATAGTAATGATAATAATAATGATAGTAATAATGATGATAATAATGATAATAATAGTGACACTATTAATGATAGTAATAATGATGATAATAGTAATGATAATAATGACGATAATAGTAATGATAATAATGATGATAATAATAATCATAGTAAAACTGATGATAATAATGGTGATGATAATACCTCTCCCTTCCACAGGGACAGGACTGTGTCAGAGATGTGAATGACGGTTGGTTCCCAGTCGTCTCGGTCTGTAGAGTTCATGATGCTCTCTATCGCTCGGTTTAATACCTCCATACCTAGTACAGAAACGTATTAAAATAAAACACCTTTACCTTTATCCACACATGTAGTTAATGTTGCACTAATCTGATTTTTGATTTTCTGTTTGAAAAGGAACAAAAAAACTGCACGATGCCCCCCACCCCGCGAAGTAGCCACACAAACATCAAATCGGTTGTAGGAATCAGACACACAACTCAGTCAAAAACAAAATGGCCAAGAGGCAAAGTATTATCTTAAGTTTCTTGAGTCTTCAGAACCGCCTGCCCCACCCACTCCGAGGAGTAGACAGCGTTGCTAGCTGTGCTGAAAATAGTGAAAATCCCAGTTACTGTGACCTGCCTGGAAGGAGAAATAAATGTACTTCCTGTTTTAGTTTGAAACCTCATCTTTTCAGTCTGCACTACCACTGCCTGCCTTCTCAGACCACTTCTCATGACATCACACTATAGATATAAATATACATATAGGTATAAATATAGATATAGGTATAGATATAGGTACGTATGTGTAGAGGTCCATCCATCCTACCCATCGCCCTGGACACTGGCAGGTTACCAATGTACTGGACCTCAAACTTCTGGACGTGCTGCCTCACTGCCTCCAGAAACTCCACTGGAAAAACAAGACAATATTGAAACAACATGGAAACAACATAGAAACAACATGGAAGCAACATGGACGCAACATGGAAAGAACATGGACGCAACATGGAAACAACATGGACGCAACATGGAAACAACATGGACGCAACATGGAAACAACATGGACGCAACATGGAAAGAACATGGACGCAGCATGGACGCAACATGGAAACAACATGGACGCAACATGGAAAGAACATGGACCCAACATGCAAACAACACGGACACAACATGGACGCAACATGGAAACAACATGGACGCAACATGGACACAACATGGACGCAACATGGAAACAACATAGAAACAACATGGAAGCAACATGGACGCAACATGGAAAGAACATGGACGCAACATGGAAACAACATGGACGCAACATGGAAACAACATGGACGCAACATGGAAAGAACATGGACGCAGCATGGACGCAACATGGAAACAACATGGACGCAACATGGAAAGAACATGGACCCAACATGCAAACAACACGGACACAACATGGACGCAACATGGACGCAACATGGAAAGAACATGGACGCAGCATGGACGCAACATGGAAACAACATGGACGCAACATGGAAAGAACATGGACCCAACATGCAAACAACACGGACACAACACGGACGCAACATGGAAACAACATGGACGCAACATGGACACAACATGGACGCAACATGGAAACAACATGGAAACAACATGGACGCAACATGGAAACAACATGGAAACAACATGGAAACAACATGGAAACAACATGGACGCAACATGGAAAGAACATGGACCCAACATGCAAACAACACGGACACAACATGGAAACAACATGCAACATGGAAACAACATGGACGCAACATGGACACAACATGGACGCAACATGGAAACAACATGGAAACAACATGGACGCAACATGGAAACAACATGGACGCAACATGGAAACAACATGGAAACAACATGGACGCAACATGGAAAGAACATGGACCCAACATGCAAACAACACGGACACAACATGGACGCAACATGGACGCAACACGGAAACAACACGGAAACAACACGGACGCAACACGGACGCAACATGGAAAGAACATGGACGCAACATGCAAACCACATGGACACAACATGGAAGCAACATGGACGCAACATGGAAGCAACATGGATGCAACACGGACGCAACACGGACACAACACGGAAACAAAACGGACGCAACATGGAAACAACATGGACGCAACATGGAAAAAACATGGACGCAACGTGGAAACAACGTGGACGCAACGTGGACGCAACATGAACGCAACATGAAGCACATGGAAGCAACATGGAAGCAACATGGATGCAAAATGGAAACAACATGGAAACAACATGGACGCAACATGGAAACAACATGGACGCAACATGGAAACAACATGGACGCAACATGGATGCAACATGGAAACAACATTGAACCAACATGGACGCAACATGGAAACAACATGGAAACAACATGGACGCAAAATGGAAACAACATGGACGCAACATGGATGCAACATGGAAACAACATGGATGCAACATAGAAACAACATGGAAACAACATGGACGCAACATGGAAACAACATGGACGCAACGTGGAAAAAACATGGACGCAACGTGGAAACAACGTGGACGCAACGTGGACGCAACGTGGACGCAACATGAACGCAACATGGAAGCAACATGGACGCAACATGGAAGCAACATGGATGCAAAATGGAAACAACATGGAAACAACATGGACGCAACATGGACGCAACATGGAAACAACATGGACGCAACATGGAAACAACATGGAAACAACATGGATGCAACATGGAAACAACATTGAACCAACATGGACGCAACATGGAAACAACATGGAAACAACATGGACGCAAAATGGAAACAACATGGACGCAACATGGAAACAACATGGATGCAACATGGAAACAACATGGATGCAACATGGAAACAACATGGATGCAACATGGAAACAACATGGAAACAACATGGACGCAACATGGAAACAACATGGATGCAACATGGAAACAACATGGAAACAACATTGAACCAACATGGACGCAACATGGAAACAACATGGAAACAACATGGACGCAACATGGAAACAACATGGACGCAACATGGAAACAACATGGACGCAACATGGAAACAACATGGAAACAACATGGATGCAACATGGAAACAACATTGAACCAACATGGACGCAACATGGAAACAACATGGAAACAACATGGACGCAACATGGAAACAACATGGACGCAACATGGAAACAACATGGATGCAACATGGAAACAACGTGGACGCAACGTGGAAACAACGTGGAAGCAACATGGACGCAACATGGAAACAACATGGACGCAACATGGAAACAACATGGACGCAACGTGGAAACAACGTGGACGCAACGTGGACGCAACGTGGAAGCAACATGGACGCAACATGAACGCAACATGGAAGCAACATGGACGCAACATGGACGCAACATGGAAACAACATGGAAACAACATGGATGCAAAATGGAAACAACATGGAAACAACATGGATGCAACATGGACGCAACATGGAAGCAACAGGGACGCAAAATGGAAACAACATGGACGCAACATGGACGCTACTTGGAAACAACATGGACGCAACATGGACACAACATGGAAACAACATGGATGCAAAATGGAAACAACATTGAAACAACATGGACGCAACATGGACGCAACATGGAAACAACATGGATGCAACATGGAAACAACATTGAAACAACATGGACGCAACATGGACGCAACATGGAAACAACATGGATGCAACATGGAAACAACATGGACGCAACATGGAAACAACATGGAACCACAAACACATCAAGGCCACATCAGTGTCCTATAAGAAATGCATATTTCCAAACAACTGGTGTTTTTTCCTCGTCCTCCATTGAGTTTTGACAATGGTTGGTGATTGTTGTTACTTGTGGGGGCTGTCAATTAACCTCCTAACTCCAGTTAGCCCTAGATTAGCCCCAGGGGCTAGACTAGACTAAATCAGACCAGAGTAAACCAGACTAGACCAGATCAAACCAGACCAGACTAGACCAGACTAGACCAGACTACTGTAGTTACCTTGCCTCGGCAGGTCTTCAGGTGAGATACTGTCCATGGTCAGAGAGCGAGACGGCCTCATCAGTGCCTTCTCTGATATCATCTAGAGACAGACAGACAGACACACTATTATTACAGTTCAATACAGAAAGGTTCTTCACCAGTTCAGCTGAACAGTCTGTCCTCTGACCTTTGACCTCCAGGCATGGACATTGCCCCCGGGAAACATTTCTGCCATCTAAAACATCTTTTCATTTTCAAACTATTTAAAATGACTAAAATGACAATTATATTATATTATATTATATTATATTATTATATAATAAATTATATAATTATATTATATTATATTATATAAATACAAAGAAGCACCACTGCCTGGTTTGGCAACAGCCCCGCTCAGGACAGGAAGGCTCTGCAGAGAGTATTGGAACTACACTCCCCACCCTGCAGGACTTGTACACCAGGAGAACCAGAACCAGGGCCTGCAGGATCATGAAGGATCCTCACCACCCCAACAAGCTGACCAGTATAACCAGTGTACTACTAGTTCCACTGGGAGCTGGGTCAGGGTTTTGTGCCTTGCCTAAGGGCTTGTTAAGGGATTAAAACCAGCAACCTTCCAGTCACTCGGTCCTGTAACCAGAGCAGGAAGTGAAGCCACCAACCTTGGAGCACAGGCTGTGCAGCGCCGTGGCGATGGCCTTGGCCGGGGTGTTGCACCGAAACACATGACACTTCAACATACAGCTGTCCTTATCGCCTGCCACAAAGGCAAAGTCCCTACACACACACACACACACACACACACACACACACACACACACACACACACACACATGATGGAGAGAATTAGAGATCATAGATGACCCTACAAACCAGCTAGCAGACTTTATTGTAAAACCAGCCAATCAGGTGGCAGTCCCATTAAACTCAGCCAATCAGACTGCAGGCCTCTACAGAGCTCTGTGGTTATATGTGGTTATATGTGTATGTAAGAAAAAAAGTAAGAAAACTAAAGCTGGAGTCATTAAAAGTAAAGTAAAAGTAAAGTTATTGGTTGAGTCAGGACTCATCTTAAAGTTATTTGTTGGGACCAGTGTCTGTTTTATAAGTCTGTCGAACGTGTCAGGCTTGGTAAACTTTAGCCACCATTAGTGCAATCGTGTTTGGTTGTTTGGCTGCGCTGTTTGGATGCAAATAGATTGCATCCAATAATATATTGGCTAACTAGCTCAACAAAATTATCAATCCTAGCTTGTCTGCAAGTTGTATTCAATAAGCTTATGGACATGAGCCATAAACAGACCGGCTACAGCAGAGAGTGTCGCTCACACATCCACATACACAAAACAAAGTACAATATTACACAGAATTGTTATCATTGAGAAACTAAGTGGAACCGGTCAGCTGCCTCTTCCCATTCTGGGTCAGACTCTGGCTCAAACATGTCCAGTCTCAGTGTTGGTTCTGGAGCGGCCACCATGGTTATGGTAGATTTCTGCATCAAGGTTATTTGTTTACCTTGAGCAGCATGAGTGCTCTCCGCCTCCGCCAGGCGATTTCGTGGAGCCAATCAGAGCAGTGCTCATTACATACAACCTCCATGCCCTCAAAACAGCCTGTTCTTTACAATGGAGAAAATGAGAGACTGAAACACCACAGAAGCTGGTTTTAGGATTTTTAAGGTGGACTAGGACCTCTACAATGCTTTCCAACCAGAAAGGTCAAACTAGAGGAACGTTGAAAACAAATCCAAATGTTTAAGTATCACCCAAAGATGAAGAATGAATACTTAAAGGCGGGAGAGGGGCAATACAGAATAAACCAATAAATATTAATACATTATTTTCACTTGACAGATGTGTTTCATAGAGTCAATGATATAAAAGGAACAGGGGTTTATGGGTAAGCGTAGCCTGGAGATGCTCGCAGACGGGCCGACGTGCACACCTCCCAAACCTCAACAACACGTCGCATTGCTGCAGTTGTGTGTGTCAAACAAACACTGATTGGGCAGGGGATTGTCGCCGGTAGTGACGGGGGCGTGGTCAAGACCCAAAACCAACTGAAACAAACAGAGAAAAGCAACAGAGCGACTGATGAGAGTTTGAGGAGCGACTGATGATGAGGTTCACAAAAAGAAACTATCCACTACGATTGAACGAGCACGTCTCTGGTTTCAACTTCTGGATTCTTCCTCGTTTTCTGTACGGCAGACGTGCATGGACATAAATCAGGCTTTTGTTATCGTTTTCTTCATTGCATTTTACCCAAATATGATCCATAAGCATATGCTTGGATAATTGAAGCCCTTTCTCGATGCGTTCCTGTGAGTTCTTGTGTCCTTCATGATGCATTTTACGTAAAATGGCTTAAGTACAATTATTAAGCAAAGTACAGAGGAAGGATAAAGATCCTGGAAGTTTATTTGCCAACCGAAGATGCATCAGATGGTGACAAGAACGAATAGGAAGTTCAAGATTCATTGTGAGAATGACGCATCACATCTAAACACAGCGGCATCTGTAGTGCAGAGCCAATTGAAACAGATGCAAAATGAACAGTCCATCCGTAAAGATGTTCTCTGTTCTTTAAGTATCAATGTTGCATTCTTGGACTCTTGAAACAGTGCTTTACTCCAGTGAGCTAACTAGCTAAGTGGCTACAGCTATTTGGATGTGATGAGATAGCTAGCTAGCATTACCTGTTACTCGGTAGTGCTGGACCCCAGAAAGACCAACAGGTCCAGCTGTTTGCCCTAATGTGATTGGTTCTCGTGCCGTAATCGCCATGCGTTGCATGATGATCACATCCCCAACCTGGTTTGTGTCTCCACCTATCCCATCATGCCATGCACACGTGTTATTTGCTTCTCATAGGCAATGAATGGAGGCGAACTGTTCACCTTGTGAAATCATGTCTGGTCTGCAGCTACCGTAACCTGGGCTAACTGTCTGTATGGCTCTGGATATGTAAGAAGTACAGGAAGAGTGGTTTACCTGTCCCTGTGGTGGGGGGCATTTAAAAACAGAGAGAGTGACAGTGTTAGTGCAGAATAACAAACCAAACCAAAAGGTGTCTTTGGTTTTAAAATATCATCATGCAACAAGTTCAGATATCAAACGTACATAAACCAAACTGAATGAAAACCTCACATCTCCTTTTATATTTGAGTCAATTAGCTGGTGCTTACAGTGCACCAGCTGGTTCTAGTGGTGAACAGAAACCTTGTAAGTCCACTGAAATAATAAGAGCAGTACAACTGAAGTTAGCAGGTTGTCATGCAACAACAGAAAGATAGAAACAAGCTAGCAAACCAGACAGACAGGCGATGCATGGATGCAGCATGTTGGTGCATGTGTTCTAAAGGCTCTAACGTCATCATCAGTCCCACAATGCAACATCACTGTATCTTAGCACCCTCTAGCAGTAGTTTGCACAAACAAGTAGAAAATGACTGGAAGTGAATGAGGAAATCCATGTTTAAACCTTTCTGAAGGGGGCGCTAGTGAGCAGCAAATGGAGTATTCATGTTTCTGTTTCTTTGAGCTCCGCTCCGTTAGGTTATAATTTTTTATTTTACTTAATTTACCATCTATTAGCTATATTTACTCCCCAAAGTATTATTATTTCACTATCTGTCTCGTCGTGACCTGAATCTGCAGTTAACAGAGTTGAAATCACTAAACCACGACAAAAGGAAAAGCGAACGGCAGCTAGCACACATGGCTCGTTCTGTGAGGATGATGCCGCCAATATCTCTGACTGAAATGTTGTTATGTCAGACGTAATTTTGAGCATCATCAACGAGCGGTTTGATAGACTGGAATAGAAATTTGAATCCCTTCAGACTGCTCAAAATAAGCTAACTGCTTGAATGGACTCTATGGATGAGGTTGCGTCAGAACACAATCATCTAATTACAAGCAGAAACGCCTCAGAGAAAAAATCGCCGATCTAGAAGGCTGGTCCCGCCGCTAACATCAAGACTGTGGGCATCCCAGACGGCGAAGGAAAGGGGAGACCCCCAGGTGAGGTCCCCCAGGTGAGGTCCCCCAGGTGAGGACCCCCAGGTGAGGACCCCCAGGTGCAGACTCCCAGGTGGGGAACCCCAGGTGCGGACTCCCAGGTGGGGACTCCCAGGTGGGGAACCCCAGGTGAGGACCCCCAGGTCAGGACTCCCAGGTGAGAACCCCCAGGTGAGGACCCCCAGGTCAGGACCCCCAGGTGAGAACCCCCAGGTGAGGACCCCCAGGTCAGGACCCCCAGGTGAGGTGGGGACCCCCAGGTGAGGACTCCCAAGTGGGGACCCCCAGGTGTAACGCTCTCCTGACAATACCTCATTGTGGCTAA
>JAXDDW010000131.1:472500-495000 GCA_034670385.1 Hoplostethus mediterraneus | reverse complement strand
AAGGCAAAAGAAGAGGAAAAAAGGAGGAAGAGGAAAGAGGAGAAGAGAAAAGGAGGAGGGGAAGAGGGGAGGAAGAAAGAAAGGGAGAGGGAGGGAGAGGGGGGAGAGGAAGGAGGAGGGAGGGAGAGGGGAAGGAAAGGGAAGGAGAGAGAGGAGAGGGAGAGGAGGGGAGGAGGGGAGGGGGGAGGAGGAGGAGGGGGGGATAGGGAGAGGGAAGGGGGGGAGGGGAGAGAGGAGAGGAGGAGGAGGAGGGGGGAGAAGGGGAGGAAGAGGGAAGAAAGGGGAGTGGAAGGAGAGGAAGGGGAGAGGAATAGAGGGAGAGGAGAGGAGAGGATAAAAAGATGGTAGAAGAGGGAGAGGAAAGGAGAGGGAGGACAGAGGAGAAGAGGAAGAGGAGAGAGAAGGAGAGGATAGAGGAAAGGAGGGGAGAGGAAGAGAGGTGGAGAGATGGGAGGTGGAGGGGGTTTTGGGTTCCGTTTTTCTTTATGGTTAGTGTTTTTGATTGTCCTTCTCGGGATTCAGCTTCTCCGTCTCCCTCGTCTCTTTCTTCTTCTCCTCTTTTCTTCCTTCCTTTTTTCCTTCTCGCTTTTTGCCTTTCTCCTGCTCTACCTTACCTCCTTTCCTCTTCTTCTTTCAACTCCTCTCCTTTCTCCTTAATCCTCGTTCCCTTTGCTTTCTATCTTACCTTCCTTACTTTATCCTCTTCTTACCTTTTTCTTCTCCCCTGTCTCTTTTACCCTCTTACCTCGGTTATTCTCTTTTCCCTTCCTCTTGACGTTATTACTTCTTCTTCTCTCACTTCTTATCTCTCCTTCCTCTCTACTTCCTTCCTCTTCTTATTCTTCCTCTTCATTTCCTTTTCTAATCTTCTTGCTTATCTTCTTCAAATATCCACCACCACCCCCAACCCTTACTCCCCCTCATCCCCCACCCCTTATTCCCCCCCCCCCACCAACCCTTCATTACCTCAACCCCCCACCCAATTATTACCGAATCCTTTTGACTCCTAGCCTTCACCTCCTAACTCCCTTTTAGCCTTATCCCTCCTTCATAGCCTTCAAACTCCTTTAAAAACCTCCCTCCTTTAAAACCCCTTGACTCCTTTTAGCCTTAACCTATTAATAAAACCTTATTTATTTAACCTTAACGCCCCATTAAAGTTAACCTCCTTTTAAGAGCCCTTTTTAACCCCCATACCCCCTACTGACCCTTTAAATTACCCCTATACCCCTACTGACCCATTATTACCCCTATACCCCCTACTGACCCAATTAAATTACCCCTATACCCCTACTGACCCATTATTACACCCCCTATACCCCCTACTGACCCATTATTACCCCTATACCCCCTACTGACCCATTATTACCCCTATACCCCTACTGACCCATTATTACCCCTATACCCCTACTGACCCATTATTACCCCTATACCCCCTACTGACCCATTATTACCCCTATACCCCTACTGACCCATTATTACCCCTATACCCCTACTGACCCATTATTACCCCTATACCCCCTACTGACCCATTATTACCCCTATACCCCTACTGACCCATTATTACCCCTATACCCCCTACTGACCCATTATTACCCCTATACCCCTACTGACCCATTATTACCCCTATACCCCTACTGACCCATTATTACCCCTATACCCCTACTGACCCATTATTACCCCTATACCCCTACTGACCCATTATTACCCCTATACCCCTACTGACCCATTATTACCCCTATACCCCCTACTGACCCATTATTACCCCTATACCCCTACTGACCCATTATTACCCCTATACCCCCTACTGACCCATTATTACCCCTATACCCCTACTGACCCATTATTACCCCTATACCCCTACTGACCCATTATTACCCCTATACCCCCTACTGACCCATTATTACCCCTATACCCCTACTGACCCATTATTACCCCTATACCCCTACTGACCCATTATTACCCCTATACCCCCTACTGACCCATTATTACCCCTATACCCCCTACTGACCCATTATTACCCCTATACCCCTACTGACCCATTATTACCCCTATACCCCCTACTGACCCATTATTACCCCATACCCCCTACTGACCCATTATTACCCCTATACCCCCTACTGACCCATTATTACCCCTATACCCCCTACTGACCCATTATTACCCCTATACCCCCTACTGACCCATTATTACCCCTATACCCCTACTGACCCATTATTACCCCTATACCCCCTACTGACCCATTATTACCCCATACCCCTACTGACCCATTATTACCCCTATACCCCTACTGACCCATTATTACCCCTATACCCAGTAGGTCTCTCTCTCTCTCTCTATCTGTCTGTCTCTCTCCTGCTTGCATGGCTGAACCCTTCATGACACAGCACCGCGTGTGGTGTGGTGTGCTGGTTGTGCGGGGGGCGTGTGTGGTTGCGTGTGTGCGTGTGCGTTCGTGTGCGTGTGCGTGTGTGCGTTGTGTGTGTGACCTACCGTCATAGTTACTATGATGATGGCCAACAGTAATCCTTTCCCATCATGGCTCCGCCTCCCAACATGTGTGTTCTCCTCCAACACTCGCAGCCGCCCTGTCTGTCGGGCGTCTCTATTTATTTCTATCTTCTGTCTGTCTAGCTGTCTGTCTTCCATCCTCTCCCCCTCTAATTTTTTTTGTCCTCTCTCCCCCCCCCTTTTTCCCCACAGTAAAAAAACCCCTTTTTTTTTCTTTTCCCCTTTATTTTTTCCCTTTTCCTTATCCCCTTCCCCTCCTGACCCTATTCCCTTATCTGCCCCTTACCCCTTTTCCCCCTACGACCCAATACCCCTCCCCCTGCCCTTTCCCCTCCCTTCCTTTTCCCCCCTCCCCTTCCCTTCCCCCCCTCTCTCCCCCCTCTCCCCTTTTGTTTCCTCCTGCTTCCCCTCTACCCTTCAGCCCCCCCCGGGTTTTTTTCTTGGTTCTTTTTCCCTTGTTTCTTTCTTCTGTCCTTTGGTTCGGTGTTCGGTGTTTCCCTCCCTTGCCCCCCGCCCATCCTCCTCACGGCTCCCCTCCCCCCTTTTTCTCTCCAACCTTGCCCGCGTCCCCGTTCCGTTCTATTATTTCTTCTGTCCCGCCCCTTCTTTTTTCGCTTTCCTCCTCTCCTCTCTTCCTTCTCCTTCACAACTCCCCCCTTCTTTTTTTTCCCCTTTTCTCCCCACCCCTCTCTCTCCCCCTCTCTCCCTCTTCCCCCCGGGTTTTAAACGTTTCCCCCCTCTCCTCCCCCCCCTCCCCCCCTCCCCACCCAAACTCCCCTCTCCCTTCTCTCTCCTCCCCACTCCCTTCCCCTCCCTCTCCCGTCTCCCTCCCTCCCCTCCCTCTCTCTCCCCTTTTATTGAGTCCCAGCCAGCCACCCCCTCCTTCCTCCCCTCCCCCTTGCCCCTCCCCTCCCCCCACCCTCCCTCCATCCTCTCTCTCCCACTTAAAAAAACCCCTGCTGCGGGTGCAGTCGTATGATTTTCATTCATATATATTGGATCTCACTCTATATATTTGGGGGTTCCTGTCCTGCAGCAGCCGAACCCTGTTATCCCATGAGATGATGCTAACAGTGGTCTCTAGTCCTGTCCGCCATGTTGGACTGGCTGCCATTTTGAATTTAAAACCCATTTTTATTGTCTACATCATTGGAACCATCAATGAACCAAATTCTTCAAATACTCAGAACTTTAATTTGGCTGATATTAACCAATGAAGCTACAAGAGGATCCAGTATGTCCAGTTTCTCTAGTATTTTTCTTTTTTGTCTTATTATTTGTTAGATTTGTTATTGTTTATTATTTTCCATTGTATTATTATTATTATGATTATGATTATTATTATTATTGTTGTTGTTGTTGTTATTATGAGAATGGGCTTTAACAGTGTAAGTTCACAGGCCACGCCTCCTCTTAAATGGGAGGTTGGAGATTGTTTGACCCCTCAAAGAGAGGACAGGAGGACGAGCGTCACCAGGACTGAAGAGCCTTGGGAACATTTGTAGTTCTGTCTGGAGTCCAGAAGTTAATAATGAATACTCACAACATGCCATGTCTGGTAGTGTATTTGTAATAATGACTTAATTAACAAGGTAAAAATCACACGAAGACACATTACATCACATTACATGACATCACACACACAGGATATAGTGTGGTTTCATGGCTGTTTTCATTTTAGGGGGTTGAAGGGCTTCTGGTTTCTTTTCTGTACATTTACAGTTTTCCTAGTAGAATATAAACTTCACTAATAATCTGAACAGCCGCTTGTGGTTTGCGCCGGTAGAGAACATTGGGTCTCACTGAGCTTGGGTCTCACT
This sequence comes from Hoplostethus mediterraneus, assembly GCA_034670385.1. Classification (NCBI taxonomy): domain Eukaryota; kingdom Metazoa; phylum Chordata; class Actinopteri; order Trachichthyiformes; family Trachichthyidae; genus Hoplostethus; species Hoplostethus mediterraneus. The sequence continues at coordinate 490,669 of JAXDDW010000131.1, read as the reverse complement.
GAGACCTCCGGCCACCAGAGGGCGCCATGATGAGTCGTCTTCCTCGATACCGTTCACTGAATCTACGTCATAGGAAGTACTACACATTGCCCACGTGTCCCGGAAAAACATTTTTGACAGCAGCAATTGATTTTGGTCAGGGGTCCGTCAATATATACGTAATTAGACTGGAAGTAAGGTGATTTTGCCTTTAAAAATAAAAGTCTAGATTTTGTCACTCCCGATAAAAAAAGAGGGGGGGAATGTAGAATACATAAGAAAAACATTTAATCAAAATCAATATCACTATATGCCATGAAATGACAATATTCACCTTAAAACGCATGATTTATTTTCACTTCTGTACTTTGTATTACTCAAAAAACTTGGAAACGCTTGTTCGTCAATAAGATTTATTTTGAAAGTTTTGACCGGAAGTTATTTTCTTATTCTGGTTGGCGGTTAGCTGACAGTGGTGGTGGTAGTAGTAGCTAAGGAGTTCTGATTTTAATGTTGACAGAAATAATTTAATCTAGTTTTAATGTTCACGTGAAAGGTTTTATCTTCACCTAATAACCGTTATCTTCACCTTGAATTGTATCTTAACCCTTAGCTTTAGCTTAGCCGTTCGCTTAGCTCCGACAGTCCCTCGCCGTAAACAGTCGACATGGAGGACATGTTCATCAAACCAGGTGAGTCTGGTCGGGGAATGACGTTGTTCATGAAGTCTTTAGCGTCTTGTATCCTGAAAGGCTAGCTGCTAACCCGTTAGCTCGCCTGCTTTAGTCCCATCCTTTCTGTTCTCTCGTATTAACCGGACCACAGACCGCATTCAAAAAACGTGTCAGTCTAATGATTCATTTCTCCTCAGCAAACGCACACACCTCGTAAAACGCGACTGAACACATTTTACCAGTCCGCAGGGTCTTCTGGTAAATTCGGCGTATACGTGATTCACCAAGCAGCATTTCTTTCAGTAAAAATGCAACTTTTAGACCTAGTGCGGAAGCGTAGAGGGAGAGCACATTCTTAAGGTTGAATTTTAATCGAAATAAGTGCTGCTTGCATCAAATATATGGCGAATTTAAAAGAAGACCCCTTCGATTCATAAACGTCCCATGCCATTCTCTCTTGTTCTGTTTGCCGATAAGCAAGGCAGCCATAAGGTCCCCAACATGGGACCTGGGAACATGGATCCACTCCCGAGCCTGGCCACAGGTTCTCTCCATACAAGAGAAAACAGCACGGCTACTTCAGTCCCATCATCAATATGAATTCCAAAGTGAGATCTAGGCCGAGGATCTGTGGTACATCTGGTTCGAGAATCGTTGTGTTGTGGATGGAAGGATGAATTTTAGACTGCAGCTTTTTCAAAAGGGTTCTCTGGTGTGTTGAAATGAAATATGGAGACAGTCTACCTCAGACTGGTGCTACTGGCCAGCTCCCAGTGACCACCAGAAGAAAAGTCAACCTTACAATAAAGGTTACAATATGAATCTATATAAACTATTAACTTATTGGCTTCCATGATATTGATAAAAGATCTGACTGTCTTTTTGTCTGTTTCTAGGTAACCAGGAACGGGGTTGGAATGACCCCCCCCAGTTCTCCTATGGCCTCCAGACGGCCCATGGACCAAGGAAGAACCTCCTCACCAAGAGAGTCCCTCCTCCATCAGCCTCTGGTAAAACTACTGCTAGAGCAAGGCACTAACACCACAGGGTTGGGGTTCCATTCCCCGGTAGAGCAAGGCACTAAGACAGAGCTGTTGTCTCTACAGATTCAGTGATGGAGGTCGATACGTATCCCGGTTATTCTACCACTAAACTTCTGAAGGAAGTCTTGGAAATGGGTTATCGCTTTATCTGAAACATTATTAATTCATCTTTAACCACAGGCGTTGTCCCGGCCTACTTTAAGAATGCTATTGCTGAACCTCTCCTCAAATTGGTAATCTGAGACATGTTCCTCTAGATCTCTGTTCTCTCCTTTCTCTGATCTCTGGATCTCAACAGTGATCAACCTCTACCAGGTGAAGCTTTTCTATCTGCTGCTCTCAGCACCCGGTGTCAGGTAGGTCTTTCCTGGTAGAAACCCTCTGGTGACAGGAAGTGATGCATTTATGTTTCAACAGAAGAAGAACTGGGTAGTTAGCATGAGCAGCGATAGCCACCATGGCTGAACAGACAAAGAAAAGAGCGCCACCTACAGGAACTCAAACTCCATCAACAGGAAATCCAAGGAGAAAGAAGTCACAGTACTGGACACACTGTTTGATTGACAGGTGATCTCTGGGAAGAGCAGTGAAGAACACCACAGTGAGGAACACCACAGTGAGGAACACCACAGTGAAGAACACCCCAGTGAAGAACACCACAGTGAAGAACACCACAGTGAAGAACACCACAGTGAGGAACACCACAGTGAAGAACACCACAGTGAGGAACACCACAGTGAAGAACACCACAGTGAGGCTGAGAGACAAAGAAGGAGACTGGATAGAAAAAAGAGAAACTCAGATTACCACTTTCAGAAACATAGGACTTCATTTTCGTGAATCAATGTCTCTTGGTTCTGTTATCCACTCTCATGACTTTTCCTACCACTGCTATGCAGATGACACCCAGCTGATCCTGTCATTTCCCCCCTCTGACACACAAGTGGAGGCAGCATCGCTGCATGTCTGGCAGACATCTCGGAGTGGATGTCGATGCACCACCTGAAGCTCAACCTGGACAAGACTGAGCTGGTGTTCCTGTCCACACCGAGACCTGGCCTTCACCATTGATAATGCTGCGGTGACGTCAACTCGGACTGCGAGGAATCTGGGTGTGACCCTGGACGACCAACTGTCGTTCTCGGTAAACATCGCATCAGTGACACGCTCCTGCAGATTCCTCCTCTACAACATCAGGAGGATTTTCCTCTTCCTCACTGACAAGGCAGTGCAGGTGCTCATCCAGGCTCTTGTCATCTCAACTGGACTACTGCAACTCCCTCCTTGCTGCCCCGGCGTCTGCCATGAAACCTCTGTACCTCACTTGTTCAGAAAGCTGCAGCTCGTCTGGTGTTCAGGCGACTGGTTGCCCTGTCGCTCAGAGGTCCCTGCGACAGATCTACCAGGTCACGGCTCTTCTCTGTTCTGGCCCCACAGTGGTGGAATGAACTCCCAACTGATGTCAGGACAGCAGAGTCGATGCCCATCTTTCACCAGGCTGAAAACCTCTTCTAGAAACACTACCCTGACCCTTCCTCTTCTAGAAACACTACCATGACCCTTCCTCTTCAAGAGACACTACCCTGACCCTTCCTCTTCAAGAGACACTACCCTGACCCTTCCTCTTCATGAAACACTACCCTGACCCTTCCTCTTCTAGAAACACTACCCTGACCCTTCCTCTTCTAGAAACACTACCATGACCCTTCCTCTTCAAGAGACACTACCCTGACCCTTCCTCTTCAAGAGACACTACCCTGACCCTTCCTCTTCAAGAAACACTACCCTGACCCTTCCTCTTCCAGCAACACTACCCTGACCCTTCCTCTTCAAGAGACACTACCCTGACCCTTCCTCTTCTTGAAACACTACCCTGACCCTTCCTCTTCAAGAAACACTACCCTGACCCTTCCTCTTCTAGAAACACTACCATGACCCTTCCTCTTCAAGAGACACTACCCTGACCCTTCCTCTTCAAGAAACACTACCCTGACCCTTCCTCTTCCAGAAACACTACCCTGACCCTTCCTCTTCAAGAGACACTACCCTGACCCTTCCTCTTCTTGAAACACTACCCTGACCCTTCCTCTTCATGAAACACTACCCTGACCCTTCCTCTTCAAGAAACACTACCCCGACCCTTCCTCTTCTAGAAACACTACCCTGACCCTTCCTCTTCAAGAAACACTACCCTGACCCTTCCTCTTCATGAAACACTACCCTGACCCTTCCTCATCTAGAAACACTACCCTGACCCTTCCTCTTCTAGAAACTCTACCCTGACCCTTCCTCTTCTAGAAACACTACCCTGACCCTTCCTCTTCAAGAGACACTACCCTGACCCTTCCTCTTCTAGAAACACTACCCTGACCCTTCCTCTTCAAGAAACACTACCCTGACCCTTCCTCTTCATGAAACACTACCCTGACCCTTCCTCTTCTAGAAACACTACCCTGACCCTTCCTCTTCAAGAAACACTACCCTGACCCTTCCTCTTCATGAAACACTACCCTGACCCCTCCTCTTCAAGAAACACTACCCTGACCCTTCCTCTTCAAGAAACACTACCCTGACCCTTCCTCTTCAAGAAACACTACCCTGACCCTTCCTCTTCTAGAAACACTACCCTGACCCTTCCTCTTCAAGAAACACTACCCTGACCCTTCCTCTTGCCTATTTATTTTATTTGTTTATATATACAGTGGATATAAAAAGTCTACAGGTTTTTGTGATGTAAAAAAAATGAGACCAAGAGAAATCTTTCCAGAACTTTTTCCACCTTTAATGTGACCTATAACGTGAACAATTCAATTTAAAAACAAACTGAAATCTTTTAGGGGAAAAAAAAAAAAAATAATAATAATGTGGTTGCACAAGTGTGCACACCCTCTTTTAACTGGGGATGTCAACACATTTATATCCTCAGATGGACCCCTCAGGGCTGATGATGTTAGATTGGCTCAGGACTGCCCTGCATTTGCGCAGGCATGAAAGTAGAGTACAAACCAATCTGTATGGCTCGCATTTAACCAACCTCTATCTAAACCTTTAAACCTGATTGGTCCCCAGGTCCAGGAGCCCTGCCCCCTGCCCCTCCCTCCTCCAGCCCGCTGGCCCCGCCTCCATGTGGAAGAACCCCTCCACACCAAGGTAAGATGTTCATGAGGCTGACGACGGAGTGAAACCCTGACATCGCCATGACAACTATTCTGACTGACAGTCTGATGCGCCACTAGTCTAGCTAGTCTGGCTCCTAGTCTGACTGACAACTAGTCTAACAAATAGCTAGTCTAACTGTTTGACCAACATCCAGGTTATTCTCGTGGTTGATTTGTGAGCTTTTAGCATAAATCCCTGCTGCTAATTCAGTATCATCTTTTAAATCACTTCTTAAAATCTGTTTTTATACATTTGCTTTTCTATAATTGGTTTTGATTTGTCCCACTTTTAATCTAGTGTTGTTTCTTATGTTTATCTTATTTATTTATTTAGTTTTTCACTACTTAAATCAGTCTTAGATAGTGCTATAGAAATAAAGATTATTATTATTGTTGTTAATCTTAATCTTTTCTCCTCCTAGCTCACCCCCCATGTCCAATGGTGACTCCCCCTCCTCCCTGTATGACCACACCCCCTCCCCCGCTGGGTCCAATAACATGCCAGAGAGACCTTGGCAGTAGCCAATCAGAGAACGAACCTGATGTAGAGGGCGTGGTCTCCATGCTGAACTGGGCACTGAGCGCTTGTCGACGAGCCCTCCCAGTAAGTCACCTGGTTTTAGTCCTTCAGTACCAGTTTACTACCAGCCACACAGAGAGGCAGATGATTCTGCTTTATTACAGACAGGTAGGAAAGTGAAGAGCGACTTAGAGAGGGACGTTGGAGGAAATGTGACATACTGTAAGTGGTGTTCCAGGTTTGAATCCACTATGTCACAAGTCCTTAGCATCCACTTTAATCTGCTGGTCCACAGGAAGTTCTGCTGAACGTCATGATACATTACAAACTTGAACCATATAAGAGTAGAGTCAGGAAGATTTAATTTAACACAGTACCTGATTTTACACATGAAATAGCACTGAAAATGGGTATTTCTATGGTTGCTGCGTCAGTCGCATTACATGCTGATAATGAAGAGAGAGTTTGTTTCCATAACGACAGCTGAAAACAGCACTGATGTCCATCTGTCAAACTACCACAACTCCATAACGAATACCACCAACTTTACTACCACTACTTTCTCTGTTTTCATTCTACTTGTGATAAACAGCTGCCAATCCCCGCCTCTTCATCGTTATGATTGGTTGGTCACCTCTTCACTGCTGTGACTGGTCAGTCAAGGCCTTGCGGCCGGGGCTGGCACTTTGAAAAAAGAGGAACACTGACACGTTTCCTCTGTCAAACCTCTGTAATTTGAGCATTTAAGCATTTACAATCTGAAAGCTGCAGTGAACGTTCTAGTAGGAATCGTATGGTGATCTCTGGTCCTACAGGGTCAGGTGTGTGATGACGTGGCGAAGAGGCTTCATCTCCTGGAGGTCAACTGGAGGTCAGGACGACTCTCCCTGCCGGTCAGACGACGCATGAACATTCTGGCCTTGGGTAACCTCTCTACCTGTTTACCTGTCTATCTGACTACCTGTCTAACTGTCTACCTCAGTACCTGTCTGTCTCTCTCTTCCCAGAGTTACAGTCTGGTCACTGGGACTCTGCTGATGAGATTCACCGCTCTCTGATGGTGGATCATGTGACCGAGGTCAGCCAGTGGATGGTGGGAGTCAAGCGTCTCATCGCTGAGACCCGCAACCTCAGCCCAGAGCTGTTAGATCCAGTCCAGAACCCTGCAGAAAGTGTCCAGAACCCTGCAGATCCAGTCCAGAACCCTGCAGAAGGTGTCCAGAACCCTGCAGATCCAGTCCAGGACCTTGCAGAACCAACCCAGGAGCCACTCCAGGCCACTATCTCACAGTCCTGACTGCTGTTTTTACTGGACTCTCCTTTCCTTTCACTCCAAACTCCTCAAAACCAGAATTCAGTCACTATATTCACAATTTCCCTCTGAGACACATACATGTCCACACCAGAGCAGCCAGACGTTCAGTGCCTTGCTCAAGGACACTTCAACAGGGATGGACATATTGTCCACACTGTTGAGGGGATCAGACCTGTGACCTGCAGAAGCCCTTCCTGACTTGCAGCAGAGCTTTCATTCTGCTTCCATGGTCTGTTTCTGCTAAGGCAGTTTGAAATTCGCACCTCTGTCGGAGCTAATGATGATCAGGGACGATCCAGCAACTTGTACGTTGCTAGGCTGTTTGGAGTGCAGAATATTGATGTTCACACCTCATTTAGCCAGTAGACAATACTGTAGCTACCAACAATGCCATATTGCTGCTGTTGCACCAAAACCACGCATCTGCAAGTCAGATATTCAGGTTAAGTTCTCACAAATGCCCACGAGGTAACGCTAACCCGAACCCACACAGAGTGAGAAACACGCAACTAAACATCAGGTGATATCAAGTGTCTTAACTCTGAATCATCAGAAGTGAAGCCTTCTATGTTGTTATTGGTCAGTTACACAAGTGTATGATGCACTTCATATAAATCATTTAGAGCTCTATGCATAAACAGTTAACCTCCTTTCGTGATTCTTTAATTACCAGACTTTGTGATGAATCTAATTTTGATGAGTGAGTCTAGTCTAGGACAACACCCATCCTGTTCACTGTAACGCCAACGCAGCGTTTAGAAAAACACTAGCTAGCTGTGAGGTGTCTGAGCTCTGAGTTGGACTATTTAAACAACCATCATTTCCTAGTAGAAGTCAGTTTTTGGAACAGATCTCTTCTTTAACAGAAGGTATGATTACATCTGGAGCACGTTATGCCTATGAACGCGTTTTAAAGAAATACTGTGTATGTGTTCAAGATGTCCCTTTTTGAAAGTGTACTTGCAAAGTAAGAGAACGTTGCTGCTGTTAAGCTGATATTAAAGCTTCAATCAGGTATTCTCTGACTCCCTCTGTTTCCCTACTCCGGAGAGCTCACTACTGAGTTCACTACTGAGCCATTGGGCTCCAGGTTCCTTCAGAAGTCCACAGTTTGGAGATGGAGGTCCATGATGTGAGATGATCCACCTCCTATACATGGTCTTATCACTAGTGTTGCGTGGTAACTATAATGTTATGTCTTTGTCCAGTAATATGTAGAGTCATTAATTATTTCAATGTTACTCAAATTAGTTACCAATCAAAAAGTTACTTTTGTTATCATCCCTCTAAATATCAGATGGAACTATATGAATTAGAGTTCTCTAGTAGCTGTTGTCCCGCCACCATCCCCTAATTGATGTTCCTTGTTATTGGTCGTCCCCTCACAGCTGCTGAGAGGAGAAATGGTAGAAGAGTTGGATGATTTTATTATGCTGGAGCCATACTACTGCACTTCTGACATTTGGCCACCAGGGGTCAGCAGAGGGCAGTCACCTCACTGCTGATGACCTGTCATAGTGTGGTGTGTGTGTCTACAGTTGCTAGTGATTTTCTGGTAGTCCTGGGTTGAGTTGTTGATCCAGTGACCTTCACTGTTTATTAAGTTGTGTGGTTCTGTGATAAGAACAAATGCAGTATAATGCATATAATATCCAGTACTAGCAGAACAACTAGCACTTAACAAATGAGACAATTTCCTTTTGGAATATACAAATAATATTCTGTCCAGCAATAAGAGTTGTCATAACTTGTTGTATATAATGACAATGACATTGACATTACTGTAATATTTATTCTTCACTAGTCGATCAAATAGTCGATCAGGTTCAGATCAGGGAGGCCATTCATCCCAGTCACACCTTTTCAGCAAGCCATTCAGTCGCTGTACATTCAGAGTCAGAGCTGTGTTGGCGTTGTTGCCTTTAGGTCTAGCTCGTTTAAGGTGAGCACTGAACTCCAAGAAGGATATGCCTTGTCCTGTTCAGTGCTGATGTCGTCATCAGATGATCTGCGCATTGGAGTGGTTTGGGATGAGGTAGAGCACCTCCAAATCATTTGCTCCTGTAACAAAGGTGGCCTGTCCCCTCCAGCTGCCCCAAGTGAAGGAGTTCAGGTATCTCTGGGGAATTATTCACCAGGGTGAAAGGGATGGGATGGGATCCTGAGATACAGAGCCTGCAGATACAAGCAGCAGAAATTAAGTTTCTCTCAGAAGGACCTCAGCATCAAGCCACTTCCACATTGAGAGGTGCCAGTTTTGCCAGTTGAGGTGGTTCAGGATCCTAGTATGGATGCTCCCCACATCTCATTTGGAGGTGTACCGGGACAACCCCAGCATGCCTGGCAGAAGGAGTAAGTTTCTGGGGAAAAGAACATCTGCTTTGGCTGCTTTGTTTGACCTGTTGCCACTGCAACTCCAACCCAGATATATGACAAGAAAAAAGATAGCTGGATGGATGGATATAATTTTGACATGGACAGAAAGCCGTCTGATTCCCTGACATGGAAACTCAAACAGAGAATAACAGAAAGAAATAACAAGGAGTCCAGCATCCTGCAGTGGAGGTTCAGGTAGGTTTGTAGGGAATAAGTATTTATGATGTATTGAGTGACAAGACCTTTTAATGCTTTGAAATTGAGACGTAGGATTTAGAAGTTAATTCTTGCAGCTACTGGGAGCCAATGAAGCGAGACTGGTGTGATGTGAACAGGCTTCATGTGATTATTCTAGCAGCAGAGTTTTGAATAAGTCAATGGCTTATGGAGTTGGGGCAGCCGGAGAGTAGCACATTGCAATAATCTATTTTTGATGAAACAAAGGCATGCATCAATTTTTCAAGATCTAGAAAGGAGAGATTTTGGAGTTTGGAGTTTCTGATGTGAAAATATGCCATTTTGAATTCTGCCGTGATGTGATTGTTGAAACTGATCAGGATGGAAAATAACACCAAGGTTTTTTACAGATTCATTATAATCGTGCAGCCATCAAAATGGAGAGAAATCAGAGAAATTAGAAGTTATTTGTCATCCAGTTTATTATATCTGGGATACAGAGTTGAAGGTTTCTTAATTGTTGTTTCACCTGGTCTTTTGGCAATGTAAAGTTTCACCGACATATGAAGGGAAGAGGACATTTACAGATAATAACACCAAGAGGAAGCGTGTACAGTGAAATACAAGGGAACCCAGAACTGAACCTTGTGGTACGCCATAAAGAACCTTAGATGGGGCAGAGTTGTTATTATCAGTTACGACAAATTATGATCTGTTTGTTAGGTATGAGTGGAACCAAGATCCAACAAGATCTCATATCATAGATATTGTTTGAATTCAAGTGTGTCAGTTGCTGTGACCCTGTAAGTCTGGAAGTTGGTCTGAAATTTTTTAGATCTTCGTTGGGCTTCTGCAGTTTTGAAAAAATCAGTCGAGAGAAAACGATTTCCAATATTGAGTAGAGATGGGTCTAAAGCAGGGAGAAATTCTCTCAACAGTTTGGTGGGAGGGGTTTGATGTGGGCGACCATAATATAATATTATAACATTAATATTTAATTTTGAAAAGTCACATGTGTCTAATTATTAGAATATTAATATTTAAATTGGCTGTTATGAGACAGTTTATCTGTAATATTATTAATATTGAAATGAGATGTTAGATATTCCCAACAGGACAGGACTATGCTGACCAGTCAGAATAAAGATTCCTTCACTCCTTTTCCCTTCTTCCCTTGAGAGAGAGAGAGAGAGAGAGGAAGAGGGATGGAAAAGAAGAAGCCAAGCGGAAAAAATGAGTGACAGAAAGAAAGAGAGAGATAGAAAGTGCTTCATCCCTGGGGTGACAAACAGACCTAAAAATAGAGACAGACAGACAGAAACACGTCCGTCCTTCAGGCAATAGGCCACAAACAAAGACGAAGAGGAAAATACTTCCATGTTGCTCCAATCCAGTAAAACAACTATTACAATATTAGTCAAATGAACGCGTCAATAATATAGTCGTCATAGTACAACTACTAGCTGTAGTAATAGTAACAGTAGTAGTAGTAATAGTAATAGTAATAGTATTAATAATAATAATAATAATAATAATAATAATAATAATAATAATAATAATAATAGTAGTAGTAGTAGCAGCAGTCTGTCAGTCAAATGAAAGCATCTACAATATTGTCGTTGTACTTGTACTACTAACAATATTAATAGTACTAATAGTAGTTGTTGTAGTAGTAGTAGTAGTAGTAGTAGTAGTAGTAGTAGTAGTAGTAACAGTGCTACTGGATTACAGTATTACATTACAGCAGACACTTTTATCCAAAGGGACTTACAATAAGTGCATTCAACATAAATAGGCAAGAGAACTACTAGTCACCAGAAATCGTAAGTGCATTTCCTTCCTAAACTTCATCTCAGAGCAGAACCAGTGCTGAGGTAGAAGATCAATAAGAGATTGGCCTCCTTAGTTCAGATGGATCTTCTTGGGAATCAAGGGTGCTGAGTGAGGCCAACTGATCAGAAAGGTTATGGAGGAATTGAGGGCCATGACTCCCAACGGCTCAGCACTGACAGGGTCTTGAGAGGTTCAGGTCGTTGGAAGTCGATCTCACAGATGATCTCACTAGGGTCTTGCCCTCTCACTAGGGTCTTGCCTTGCCCCTCCTTATGGTGTTAAGTGGGCACTGAGTGAGATGCCACTGCTGTTTTGCCTGTTGCTAAAGTAGCCTATGGTACATTTGGCTATTGCCTTTGGTTGTGTCTTCTTTTCTTTCATTTGTTTAATCAACTCTCCCCCGTTGTTCCCTCTCCCTCCCCCAGATTCATAGGGAAGCTGTTCAAGGGCAGGTCGCTGTCGTCCTCTTCGCGCACCGCACCTCGCCTGTTGTAGTGGTAACGAGCACATCACGTTTGTAGTGTAATCACCATTATTCCTGTTTGTAGTCGTAGTGCCTATGTTTGTGTGCGTGTGTGTTTGTGTGACCGTAGGCACTCCAGGATCACAGGTGGTGTGTCACCTTTTCTCTGGACAGGTAACCGCGCCCCACAGCTAACTCATTCCCCTTATTGTACATGTGTGTTTGCTCCAGTGCAACAACAGTTTGGCTTTCTTTTAACTGGACCTATTTTTAAATAAAAGTTTGTTTATTTTGAAATCACGTCTCCGTCCTATCTGTGTACGTAGCCCACTTGTCTCAAGTTGTGTGGGATATACCCGAACTCGTCATATATCTTGGTGTGAAAGGCCCCAAGTGGCGTTGTCAGCACTCTAGAGCCAAGACCTTATTTCCAGTTGGTCACACATGGTTAATTGTGTTGTGAATAAATTGGACTGGTTGAGCATTTAATTCTGTGCGGTTGCATTTGTTGGGGGGGACTAACCTGCAAACACATTACATTTGGCGCAGTGAGCAGGGTATTTTTTGGCGAGTGGGTGGTAGAGTGTGGCAACGTACCACATAACCGGGGTCCGGACAGACAGAGACTCAGACAGGTGGAGAGTTTAATGGCCAGCATGGCCGTTTATTTGCGCCACCGCAACAATAACACGGCCCGGGTTTCGACGGCCGCTGGTTGTCGGCGCCGTCTCCTCCGCCGGTCGTCCGCCCCGGTCCCGGTGGGCCCGCCACGGAGCCCCAAGGCTGCCCCAGCCTGCCAGGCTTCCAGGGGCATCCCGCCCCAACCCCGGCTGGTCAGCCCTTGCAGGCGACTCCCGACCGCCCCCGGACCTCCGCGGGACGCCGCGGCAGGAGACGGCCCCAAGCACTCACGCCGCCAGCCTCTCACACTGGCGCGTTCTTCCTCTCCCGCACCCAGTCACACACACACGTTAAAAGGGCCCGGCTGCAATTAGGCTTAATTTGCCGCAGCCGGTCCCGGATCCAGGGTAGATTCCACTCTCCCCTGGATCCATGTTCAGCCTCACCCCACCCTCCTCCCAGCTGCCACATAGAGTTACGGGGGAAATTGTAAAACAGTGGCATAGGGGAGACATCGGCTGGATCAGCGGGGCCCATGAGTGCTCTCGGTGTCGTCGGACTGTGGCTGCGCTTCGGTTTTGGTCATCCCGCAATGTCGCATCAGGACTCAGGAGCACGAGGTTCGGGAGTTAAAGGAGAGGTTGGTGCGCGAAAAGGCAGAGATGGACAGATTGCGTACGGAGAATGAACATTTAACCGCACAGCTGCAAGAGACAATAAAACCTGATCTAATGGGAACGAGTGGCTCACCTGTTGGAGTTTCTGCTCCCTAATTTGTACCCCCCTCACCTTCCTTGGAGATTGTATTTTTGCCAAAGGAGAGAAAAGCTGTGATGTTTTCTGGTCAAGCAGGGTTGTTAGCTTTCAATGACTGGGTTGATGAGCTTGAGAATTCTGTTTGTTATCACAGGTGCAAAGGTAAAGAAAAAGCTGCCTATATTTATGACCATTTGGAAGGGGAAGCTCAGCAGGAAATAAAGCATTCTGCATCTGAGGTGAGGAAAAATCCTGAACTGATGTTACAAGTGCTTGAGGAGGCCTATGGCCACCCAGCTTCTTTGGTAAAAGCACAGAAACGTTTTTTGACAGAAAGCAGAGGGAGGGGGAGGGGTTGAGAGAGTATTCTCATGCATTATTGTCCCTTGCTGCAGAAGTGAGCCGTTGTAAGGGGGGTGATAGGTTGTGTGGGGAGGAGTCAGTGAAACATCAGTTTGCTGAGAATGCTAGGGATGTTATGTTGCGTAGGGAGCTCAAAAAGCTGTTGAGGCAGGACCCTGAACTTAGCCTAAAGAAGTTGTGTGGGGAGGCGATATTGCTGGCTGACGACGATGTGAGGGAGAGAACTGCATATACCTGTGAAGCGTCAGCTGAGTGTACTGCTGTGGACGCTTCAGCACAGCCAGACCCCATATTATTGGAGCTGAGGGAGGCTATGAAGAGGCAGGATGATAAAATGGAGGCTCTAGCCAAAGAGGTAACTCAGCTCCAGGTGCAGATGGGGGGGTGGTCCCGGGCCGTGAGGCAGGAGCCCAGATACGACTCAGCAGGTAGGCCCATCTGTTTTAGATGCCAAGGCGTAGGGCACATAGCAAGGATGTGCAGGGGGCCGCTAGGACGAACAGATAGCGCTGCCACTAGGGCTGGTGGAGCTGGAGGGGAGGTTGCACAGGGGCAGCAGGGAAACTATCTCCCTCTGTAGTGGGGAGTCAAACTACAGATGGGGGGCAAGCAGGCTCAGTGGAGACATCTAGCGATCAGGAGGAGGTAGTTGAAGTGTTGGTGGGTCCTGTTCCCATAATACAGGCTGTGGTGGGAGGGGTCCCATTGGCCTCTCTGTGGGATACTGGGTCCAATGTGTCAGTTCTTACTGAAAGTTTTTTTCGACAACACTTCTCAAACATGGGGGACGCGGCGTTGAAAGCGTGTGGGTGGCTCAGTTTGAAGGGGGCGAGTGGGACACTTTTGCCATATGTGGGGTATTTGCGACTTGATGTAGAAATTGCAGGGGTGGTGTACCCCCAGTGCAGGCTGTTGGTTGTGAATGACTCCTCTGATGATGTAACACGGGAAAAAAGGAAAATGGTGCCGGGCATAATTGGGATGAATGTAATAAAAAAATGTAAAGATTGTTCATCATGTCCATCTGGTCTTCCATGCAACCCATCCTCCTCAGCCATTACGGAAGGTTTTGCTAAGGTGCTGGCCTCAGCTCCTGTGGTAGTACCTGCTGGGTCTATGTGCCTGGTTTCAGTCTCAGGGTTTCAGAGTAACAACTCCACAGGTCAGGCAGTGGTAGTAGAAGCTCTGGGAGGGGAGGAAGGGTTGCTACCCAGCAACCTGTTAGTGTCCACATCTTATGTGTGGATGCAGGGGGGAGAACTAATGGTCCCGGTGGTTAACGTTGGTGATACAGATGTGTGCTTAAATCCTCGCCTGGCACACATAGCAGATGTGGTGGCTGGGGGTGTTAACCCAGTAACGTTCAAGGAGGTAGGGCCATGGGAAGTGGAGGTTTCACATACACATACAGGAAGCCACAGTGGGGCAGCCATCAGCAGGGGGACCCAAGTTTCCATTTGACTTTAACTGTCCTCAGTTAGAGGAGAAGCAGTTAGCTCAGGTGAGGGAGTTGCTGGATGAAAATGCAGACTTGTTTGCCAGGAGTGATAGCGAGTTGGGCTGCACCGAGGTTATACAGCATGAGATTCCCCTGGTAGAGAACACCCCAGTTAAGCAGCGTTATCATAGGCTTCCTCCAAGTCAGTATGAGGAAGTGAAAGCGCATATAAAGCAGTTGTTGCAGCAGGGGGTTATTAGAGAGAGCTGCAGCCCATACTCCTCGCCTCTGGTGATTGTGCGGAAAAAAGACAGGACCCTGAGGATGTGCGTGGTTTATCGCCAACTCAGCGCTAAGACTCGAAAAGACGCATACCCCTTACCCCGAATTGAAGAGTCACTGGATGCGCTGGGAGGTGCTCGATGGTTCTCAATGCTCGACCTGGCCAGTGGTTACAACCAGGTGGTAGTGGCAGAGGGCGACCGCCAGAAGACGGCGTTCTGCACATCGTTTGGCCTGTTTGAATTTAATCGCATGCCTTTCGGCCTGTGCAATGCACCAGGGACCTTTCAGCGCCTCATGGAGCGTATCTTTGGGGATGAGCACTTTCAGTCTCTGCTTCTGTACCTGGATCATGTAGTGGTGTTTTCCACATCCTTTGATCAGCACCTTGCTCGCTTGCGTATGGTGCTGTTACGGTTTCAGGAGCATGGCTTGAGGGTGAAGTGGAGTAAGTGTTCACTATTCCAACGTGAGGTGTCGTTCCTGGGCCATGTTATATCTGCGGAGGGGGTGGCAACCGACCCGGAGAAGATACGTGCAGTGGCTGAGTGGAGGTGTCCTGAAAACTTTACAGAGCTCCAGTGTTTCTAGAAGAGGAATGGTCATGGTAGTGTCTCTTGATGAGGAAGGGTCAGGGTAGTGTATCTTGAAGAGGAAGGGTCAGGGTAGTGTCTCTTGATGAGGAAGGGTCAGGGTAGTGTATCTTGAAGAGGAAGGGTCAGGGTAGTGTCTTTTGAAGAGGAAGGGTCAGGGTAGTGTTTCTTGAAGAGGAAGGGTCAGGGTAGTGTTTCTTGAAGAGGAAGGGTCAGGGTAGTGTTTCTAGAAGAGGAAGGGTCAGGGTAGTGTCTCTTGAAGAGGAAGGGTCAGGGTAGTGTTTCTTGAAGAGGAAGGGTCAGGGTAGTGTTTCATGAAGAGGAAGGGTCAGGGTAGTGTTTCTAGAAGAGGAAGGGTCAGGGTAGTGTTTCTTGAAGAGGAAGGGTCAGGGTAGTGTCTCTTGAAGAGGAAGGGTCAGGGTAGTGTTTCTGGAAGAGGAAGGGTCAGGGTAGTGTTTCTAGAAGAGGAAGGGTCAGGGTAGTGTCTTTTGAAGAGGAAGGGTCAGGGTAGTGTTTCTTGAAGAGGAAGGGCCAGGGTAGTGTTTCTTGAAAAGGAAGGGTCAGGGTAGTGTCTCTTGAAGAGGAAGGGTCAGGGTAGTGTTTCTAGAAGAGGAAGGGTCAGGGTAGTGTTTCTTGAAGAGGAAGGGTCAGGATAGTGTTTCTAGAAGAGGAAGGGTCAGGGTAGTGTCTCTTGAAGAGGAAGGGTCAGGGTAGTGTTTCTGGAAGAGGAAGTGTCAGGGTAGTGTCTCTTGAAGAGGAAGGGTCAGGGTAGTGTTTCTTGAAGAGGAAGGGTCAGGGTAGTGTTTCATGAAGAGGAAGGGTCAGGGTAGTGTTTCTAGAAGAGGAAGGGTCAGGGTAGTGTTTCTTGAAGAGGAAGGGTCAGGGTAGTGTTTCTGGAAGAGGAAGGGTCAGGGTAGTGTTTCTTGAAGAGGAAGGGTCAGGGTAGTGTTTCTAGAAGAGGAAGGGTCAGGGTAGTGTCTCTTGAAGAGGAAGGGTCAGGGTAGTGTTTCTTGAAGAGGAAGGGTCAGGGTAGTGTTTCATGAAGAGGAAGGGTCAAGGTAGTGTTTCTAGAAGAGGAAGGGTCAGGGTAGTGTTTCTTGAAGAGGAAGGGTCAGGGTAGTGTCTCTTGAAGAGGAAGGGTCAGGGTAGTGTTTCTGGAAGAGGAAGGGTCAGGGTAGTGTTTCTAGAAGAGGAAGGGTCAGGGTAGTGTCTTTTGAAGAGGAAGGGTCAGGGTAGTGTTTCTTGAAGAGGAAGGGCCAGGGTAGTGTTTCTTGAAGAGGAAGGGTCAGGGTAGTGTCTCTTGAAGAGGAAGGGTCAGGGTAGTGTTTCTAGAAGAGGAAGGGTCAGGGTAGTGTTTCTTGAAGAGGAAGGGTCAGGGTAGTGTTTCTTGAAGAGGAAGGGTCAGGGTAGTGTTTCATGAAGAGGAAGGGTCAGGGTAGTCTTTCTAGAAGAGGAAGGGTCAGGGTAGTGTTTCTTGAAGAGGAAGGGTCAGGGTAGTGTCTCTTGAAGAGGAAGGGTCAGGGTAGTGTTTCTGGAAGAGGAAGGGTCAGGGTAGTGTTTCTTGAAGAGGAAGGGTCAGGGTAGTGTTTCTGGAAGAGGAAGGGTCAGGGTAGTGTTTCTAGAAGAGGAAGGGTCAGGGTAGTGTCTCTTGAAGAGGAAGGGTCAGGGTAGTGTTTCTGGAAGAGGAAGGGTCAGGGTAGTGTTTCTTGAAGAGGAAGGGTCAGGGTAGTGTTTCTAGAAGAGGAAGGGTCAGGGTAGTGTCTCTTGAAGAGGAAGGGTCAGGGTAGTGTTTCTTGAAGAGGAAGGGTCAGGGTAGTGTTTCATGAAGAGGAAGGGTCAGGGTAGTCTTTCTAGAAGAGGAAGGGTCAGGGTAGTGTTTCTTGAAGAGGAAGGGTCAGGGTAGTGTCTCTTGAAGAGGAAGGGTCAGGGTAGTGTTTCCGGAAGAGGAAGGGTCAGGGTAGTGTCTCTAGAAGAGGAAGGGTCAGGGTAGTGTCTCTTGAAGAGGAAGGGTCAGGGTAGTGTTTCTTGAAGAGGAAGGGTCAGGGTAGTGTTTCTGGATGAGGAAGGGTCAGGGTAGTGTCTCTTGAAGAGGAAGGGTCAGGGTAGTGTCTCTTGAAGAGGAAGGGTCAGGGTAGTGTTTCTAGAAGAGGAAGGGTCAGGGTAGTGTTTCTTGAAGAGGAAAGGTCAGGGTAGTGTTTCTTGAAGAGGAAGGGTCAGGGTAGTGTTTCTTGAAGAGGAAAGGTCAGGGTAGTGTTTCTTGAAGAGGAAGGGTCAGGGTAGTGTTTATTGAAGAGGAAGGGTCAGGGTAGTGTCTCTTGAAGAGGTGGGGTCAGGGTAGTGTCTCTTGAAGAGGTGGGGTCAGGGTAGTGTCACTTGAAGAGGAAGGGTCAGGGTAGTGTCTCTTGAAGAGGAAGGGTCAGGGTAGTGTCTCTTGAAAAGGTGGCGTCAGGGTAGTGTTTCTGGAAGAGGAAGGGTCAGGGTAGTGTTTCTAGAAGAGGAAGGGTCAGGGTAGTGTCTCTTGAAGAGGAAGGGTCAGGGTAGTGTTTCTAGAAGAGGAAGGGTCAGGGTAGTGTCTCTT
>JAXDDW010000131.1:390000-470000 GCA_034670385.1 Hoplostethus mediterraneus | reverse complement strand
AGTGGGAATGAGAGGGAGGCAGTAGACAAGCTTTTTGTTTTTAATTCATTTTTAATAAATGTTTTATTTGATTAGAAAACAAAATCAATACGGAAGCAGTACAACCACAGTCTCTACTGGTTCCACTGGGAGCTGACCAGTTAACTGTGGTAATATCGTTTCTAACCTCTAAGTCTGTATCAGACTCACCTTCAAAAAGCATCAGGAGTGGAGGACTGTGATTGTTTCTGCTGTGTCTGTGGCTTTGTCCTTAAATGACCTAATTAAAGTCCTAATTAGAGCTAATGAGTTGATTGGAAGTGATTAGCAGCACTTAACAAGGCTTAACGAAGCTGTGGTCTGGTGGCGGAGCTAAACCAAACAACAGAGAGGAAGCTCCTCACCGGGTAAGACGAAACAAGATGCAACACGATGAGATGCACTTTAGTGTCCCTGCAGGAAGATTTGTCTGGGACATAACATAACATAACATAACATAACATAACATAACATAACATAACATAACATAACATAACATAACATAACATAACATAACATAACATAACATAACAGCAGCAACAGACTAGGAACTGGATGCTGTGTTGTCATCCGGTGAGGAGAAGAGTAATGAAACAAGGTTCCAGTCTGACTCTCCCTGCAGATACTTTTGAAAAATGCCAGTTTCAGTGTTGGAGAGGGAGGGATGAAGGATGAAGGGGGCGTGTCTCTAACATTGATCAGGGCTTGACTCATCAGGGCGTCTCCTGCTAGCTCTTCCAGGTCGCTACAGCTCTTCCAGGTCTTGGGGCTTGGAAGGGGCTGATGGGAAATGTAGTCTTAATGTGGAGAAACACTGGTAACAATACCACTGGTGAGATAGAGACTACCAGTCGTCTCCATGGTCTCACTGGAACTAATAACATGATGATGATGATGTCATGATGGTAACATGAAACAGAAACTTTAACACTTTAACAGTCTTGGTGAACGACACGTTGCTTTTACAGGAAATGTATTGAGGCTAAAAGAGTATATTATTATTATTATTACTATTATTACTATTATCTGTCCATGTCTATAATATTACTGCAGTGAATATAATGTATTACATACTGTATACAGCCCTCCTTTAACTAACGTTAACTAGTTGGTTGGTTTACTGAAACCAGCTGGTTAAGTGGGTTCAGCCGTCTGATCTGAAGTCAGCCAGCAGCGATGCAGGAGACAGTTAACCTGGAGACACCCAGTCCTGTCTCTCTGTCAGTCTGTCTGTCTCTCTCTCACTCTCACTCTCTGTCTGTCTGTCAGTCTGTCTGTCTCTCTCACTCTCACTCTCTGTCTGTCTGTCCGTCTGTCTGTCTGTCTTTCTGTCTCTCTCTCTCTCGCTCACCATTTCTGCTGATTTTTTTCAGATCACTATTCTGGTTTTTAGATTTCCTTTGGTTGCTTAGCAACACCGCCTGGAAAGTTGACAAAGATGTGTGTGTGTGTGTGTGTGTGTGTGTGTGTGTGTGTGTGTGAGTGTGTGTCTACATCTCTCTCTCATTCACTTCATTTTGTTTCCAATCTGTTTGTTGGTCTGAAGAAACCAGTATAGTACAGTATATTCATTGCAGTAATATTATAGACATGAACAGATAACAATGATAATAATAATAATAATAATAATAATAATAATAATATACTAAAGAAATATTAAATGACAGTACAATTAATTTCCATTCAGCTGCTGTGCTACCGCGTAGACGTTCAACAGATTTGTGTTGTAATATTAATATTCTCCTTCAGGTTGGAAGCCAATTGTTAAGGAAAGATTGATGACATCACACAAAACAAATAAATAACGTTTCAGTACTGATGCAGTCACATTTTACTGTTTGGATTTTCACGTTTAGTTTTATTTTATAACTGATTTGTTTGAAGTTCTGACATTGTGGGATTTCACTCTCTTGTGTTATTGATATTTCTCAATTAATTAATTTCCACTATCAGTTAATTGGTTTCTGTGCAGAAGCATTGCTTCATATTTCTTTAGAAATGTATTTTAGACGTCCTGGCTGGGAGGTGATAATTAGCAAACATTTCTCTTTTGACAATTATTAACTTCCTCTTGGTCTTTTTTGGGTTCACCAATTTAAAAAATGATATATTGAGTATTGACTTGGGGACAACTAAATCCATATTTTCATGGCTAAATGTGATATCCAGAAAAGTATTTAAAATGCTTAACATCACGTTTTAGGATGAAATTGAATTTGGCTGTGATTTGAGTGGTGGTTTTACATGCATGTGTGGTCATAGGTGCCTATTTATGTTTTTGCCAGTGGGTGCTCAAATTAAGTGAATACCACCAAGGTGAATATTGTCACAGAATAACTTTTATTGTGCTTGCTTTAGTAATTACCATGGTGCAGGCTACTGTCATCTGTCAACGTAGACACACCAAAACAACCGTGTTTCACATTTGCTGTTCGTGTTGATGTTTAGCCGACTCTAACGCTACATTGGCAGTAGGCTACGTGACCACGCCCCTTAACGTAGCCTACACACACACAGAGCTGTAACACGTTTTAATTGGATAATGCGATTTGTAGTTAAAATTTTCACCGATAATAATCAGTAATAATAGAATAAATAGATGTGTGTTTTTTTTTTTTAATAGATGCAGGTTTTTTTTATTCATTCATTTTTTAATCGGCCTTCCCCGTGGGTGCTCAACCTTTTCAGTGGGTGCTCAAGCACCGGAGCACCCACGTGATCGGTGCGTATGTGTGTGGTAATCCTTGAGTTCCTGGTTTTATCCAGTCTCCATCTTCATCTCTTCATCTATCATAGTCTCCATCTTTGTCTCCCAGCCTCACTGTGGTGTTCTTCACTGTTGTGTTCTTCACTGTGGTGTTCCTCACTGTGGTGTTCCTCACTGTGGTGTTCCTCACTGTGGTGTTCCTCACTGCTCTTCCCAGAGATCACCTGTCAATCAAACAGTGTCCAGTACTGTGACGTCTTCCTCCTTGGATTCTCTGTTGATGGAGTTTGAGTTCCTGTAGGTGGCGCTCTTTACTTTGTCTGTTCAGCCACAGTGGCTATCACTGCTCATGCTAACTACCCAGTTCTTCTTCTGATGAAATGTAAAACGCATCACTTCCTGTCTCCAGAGGGTTTCTCCTGGTAAAGCCCTACCTGACACCGGGTGTTTAGAACAGCAGATGGAGAAGCTTCATGACCTGGTGGAGGTTGATCACTGTTGAGGTCCAGAGATCATGACCTGGTAGAGGTTGATCACTGTTGAGGTCCAGAGATCAGAGAGAGGAGAGGACAGAGGCTTACTGTCTTTATATACAATATTTCAGATTATTACTCTACAACACTGTTTGCTTTTGACAACACAAAACATCAACACTCTGCCTCCATGTTCAGGTTAGCACATTGTGTACAACTACAGACATAACCTTTCCATTGTGGTTTTATATTTTTCAGCTGCCCCAGACCTAACTA
This sequence comes from Hoplostethus mediterraneus, assembly GCA_034670385.1. Classification (NCBI taxonomy): domain Eukaryota; kingdom Metazoa; phylum Chordata; class Actinopteri; order Trachichthyiformes; family Trachichthyidae; genus Hoplostethus; species Hoplostethus mediterraneus. The sequence continues at coordinate 466,526 of JAXDDW010000131.1, read as the reverse complement.
ACCCTAACCCAGACCTAACTAAACCTAACCCAGACTCAACTAACCCTAACCCTAACCAGCCTTAACTGCCATAAAGTAAAAATGGTTGGATAGTAGCTTCTAGCAGCATAATCGTCTCATCAGGGGCTTTTTTTTTTACATCCATGGAGTATTCCCTCCTTAACCCAGTAACCCGGTTTTAGGTTGGCACATGTAAATATCATAACTAGGTCAAAGCTTACTACCCGGTAAGCTCATACTCTGTCTGGTTATCTCCCATTTTAAACTGGTTACTGTGGCAGATCAGATCAGCGGTACTTTACAAGTACTTTTCATAATTTGTTTCCCAGTATTAGCAGTGAGCTACTGTTACACAGTCGAAGAGGATGAGGACATTTTGTTAACTGGAGACTCTCAAACCAGAGCTCCTTTAACCTGAGCTCCTTTAACCGGAGCTCCTTTAACCTGAGCTCCTTTAACCTGAGCTCCTTTAACCTGAGCTCCTTTAACCGGAGCTCCTTTAACCGGAGCTCCTTTAACCTGAGCTCCTTTAACCTGAGCTCCTTTAACCGGAGCTCCTTTAACCGGAGCTCCTTTAACCGGAGCTCCTTTAACCTGAGCTCCTTTAACCAGAGCTCCTTTAACCTGAGCTCCTTTAACCTGAGCTCCTTTAACTAGAGCTCCTTTAACCTGAGCTCCTTTAACTGAGCTCCTTTAACCTGAGCTCCTTTAACCTGAGCTCCTTTAACCGGAGCTCCTTTAACCTGAGCTCCTTTAACTAGAGCTCCTTTAACCTGAGCTCCTTTAACCGGAGCTCCTTTAACCGGAGCTCCTTTAACCTGAGCTCCTTTAACTAGAGCTCCTTTAACCTGAGCTCCTTTAACCGGAGCTCCTTTAACCTGAGCTCCTTTAACTAGAGCTCCTTTAACCGGAGCTCCTTTAACCTGAGCTCCTTTTAACCTAGAGCTCCTTTAACTGAGCTCCTTTAACCAGAGCTCCTTTAACCTGAGCTCCTTTAACTAGAGCTCCTTTAACCTGAGCTCCTTTAACCGGAGCTCTTTTAACCGGAGCTCCTTTAACCAGAGCTCCTTTAACCTGAGCTCCTTTAACTAGAGCTCCTTTAACCTGAGCTCCTTTAACCGGAGCTCTTTTAACCGGAGCTCCTTTAACCAGAGCTCCTTTAACCTGAGCTCCTTTAACTAGAGCTCCTTTAACCTGAGCTCCTTTAACCTGAGCTCCTTTAACCGGAGCTCTTTTAACCGGAGCTCCTTTAACCTGAGCTCCTTTAACTAGAGCTCCTTTAACTAGAGCTCCTTTAATAGAGCTCCTTTAACCTGAGCTCCTTTAACCGAGCTCCTTTAACCGAGCTCCTTTAACCGAGCTCCTTTAACGAGCTCTTTAACCTGAGCTCCTTTAACAACTAGAGCTCCTTTAACTAGAGCTCCTTTAACTAGAGCTCCTTTAACTCCTCTCTTCATCTTCTTATGTTGGCTCATTAGCCTCTGATTAGCCAGCTGCTATGGTGACCACTCGGAACTGACCAGTACAACCACAGTCTCCACTGGTTCCACTGGGAGCAGTATAACCAGTCTTCTACTGGTCTTCTACTGGTGAACTGCCTTGCTCAAGGGTCTTTCAATGGTAGTTGTTAAGGGAGGGACGTAGCTCGTGTCGGGGATTTGAACCAAAAACCTTCCAGTCAAACCTTCCACCATTGTAAATATTGTGTTGGTTTTTTGATTGTAAATAGTGTGAACCTGCTATTTTGCCATTTGCACATTCCTGCTGAGCATTGACACTTTTGCATTTCACTGCGCACCTCGTGTGTGTATGTGACAAATAAACTTCTTGAAATCTTGAAATCAGTCAAAACAACTTCAGTTGTTCATAAAACTTAACTTCCTGTTTTGGTCTGTTGTTGTCAGATCACCAGAAGTTGGACCGCGAAGCTCGAATCTGTCGCTTACTGAAACACCCCAACATCGGTGAGTACTACTACTACTACTACTACTACTACTACTACTACTACTAGTACTACTACTACTACTACTACTACAAATACTGACATTAGCAGTAACTAATCTATTGCTAATCAACTAATTACCAAATATTTAGTTGTTCTTCCTGTTTAAACAAAGCAACACAGCCACCATCTCTCTCTCACACACACACACACACACACACACACGCACACGCACACGCACACGCACACACACACACACACACACACACACACACACACACACACACACACACACAGGTCATGCATTGCTCGGAGCTCGATGAGATTTGATTAAAAATGGATGATGATGAATTATGGAACTGTTAGCAACTCGTTACTAACGGCAACCAGACCATAATTACTAATTCATAACAAGATATTATTACCAAGGAGACGGAACAAGAAAGAGACAGATAGAAGAAAAGAGAGAGAAGACACACAAGAGCTTCTCCTCCATCTCCACCATGTTCCCTCCTACACACTGAACCACAGTGTGTGTGTGTGTGTGTGTGTGTGTGTGTGTGTGTGTGGTGAAGTTATTGGACCACCAGGTTTCTCTGTAGAAGTTAAACCCTGTATCTCCAGATCCCAGTGGAGAGGAAGCATTCCTCAGTTTTGTCCTCCAGAACTTTCTGCATATGGAACTAATGTAACTGAAGGACTCAGCGGAGGGGGAACTGTTTTACCACGGACCACCAGAGAGGTCATGAACCACCACCATCAAACAGGCAGCTTGATTTAGCATCATCTAAGTACTGGCCATCGCCTCCTCTACCTCTTAGCGCCACCTTCAGTTTGGTGTAGCTGATACTGGTTTGTCTTGTTGTGTATAAATTATTACTTCATGTATTTGTGCTCGTTTACTGCGTTAAAAGATGGTAGCATGTGGTGTATGGCGTCATACCAAGTTTACTGCACTGCTTCCTGTTCCCTTAGTACCTCTACCAGTCCTATACTAGTCCTCTAGCAGTCCCTCCTTAAGTCCTCTACTAGTCTTCTACCAGTCTTTCCACCAGTCGTCCACTAGTCCTCTACTAGTCCTCCAACCAGTCCCTCCATTAGGACTGCTTTCACAAAGACTACTTCCAATGAGCAATGCTAACATGCTAGCACATCCTTGACTTGTTTCATTGAGAAATGCTAGCATGCTGGAAGTGACCACTAGTTACACATGAAATATGAAAACACCACCAACTATTACTTTAATAAAGTGAAAGCAAAAGAATCATGGCTAGGAAGACAGACAGACCGACTAACAGACAGATAGGCAGGCAGACAGACAGACAGGCAGGCAGGCAGGCAGGCAGACAGACAGGCAGGCAGATATGACCTCACATGGACCCCACCAGCCAATCAGTAATTTGCAGTAGATTCCAGCAGCCAATCACAGCGTGTGTGGGCAGGTGGACTCAATGCTCAATAGATACTTCAGTGTTATGCAACACTGTGTGTGTGTGTGTGTGTGTGTGTGTGTGTGTGTGTGTGTGTGTGTGTGTGTGTGTGTGTTGCTAAGCAACAGTGTCCTTAGGTAGAGGCATCGAAACCCTCTCTCCTCCCACACACTAACTTGCATGCACACACACACACACACACACACACACACACACACACACACCTGTGTGAAAGCACTCAGACATCAGCAGATTTCTCTCTCAAAGCACTAAAGTACTCCTACACATTGCAGCAGTGGGATTTGACGTGTACATGTACGTGTGTGTGTGTGTGTGTGTGTGTGTGCGCGCGCGTGTGTGTGTGTGTGTGTGTGTGCGTGGGCAGTTTCTCTTCCATGGTTATATATTATACAATATATCCAGTTTAAAAACTGGTTCAATATTTCCCAGATGCAGCGACCTGTCAATCAAATCAATAATCTGTCTCCACTGAGCTTCAATCTAATAATATCTATAATAATATAATATATATAATAATATAATATATATAATAATATAATATATATCATAATAGTGACTTCATCAACCAGTGAGTCAGGTCAACGGTAAAATCAGAGGTCAGAGGTCAGGGACCCTGAATGATCATGGATGATCTAAAAAGCTAGAGCTCAGGTGTTCTGGATCTGGAGATCTTAGGATTTCAGCATGTCAGGATCTTCTGATCTTGGAATCTTGGAATCTTGGGATCTGAGGTCCTAAGGATCTTGGGGTTTCAGCATATCACAATCTCAGGATTTTAGAATTGTTGGATTTCTTGATAGTACAATCTCAGTTTCTTAGGATCTTAAAATCTGATAATGTCACAATGTCAGGATCTCAGGATCTCAGGATCTCAGGATCTCAGGATTTTAGGATCTGAGGCTGGGGACACTAGTTTAAATCCTAAACAATTTTGAAAACTCATTGCATCACACACATAACGAATTTCACAGATTATTATTATGATTTAGGATATTTAGGAGGTTGATCATGAATGGAACAAATACTGCTGTTTGTATATGTACACATGTATCAGTTTTATTGCCAAGTATGTTTTCACATACAAGGAATTTGACTTGGTGTTTGGTGCATAACAATAAACAATAACAATAAACAATAAACATAGCAAGAGAAAAATAAAAAAACAAGAATAAAAGATATCATAAGAAAAATAATAATGGCAATAAAATCAAAAGAATATATAACATGTTAATGTGACGTGTTTTCTTCTTCCAGTCCGGCTGCATGACAGCATCTCTGAGGAGGGACATCATTACCTCATCTTCGACCTGTGAGTTCTGTTCTGCTCTATCCAAGGATCTACTCCTCACTCTACTCTACTTTAATGATATGTCTCTCTCTCTCTCTCTCTCTCTCTCTCTCTCTCTCTCTCTCTCTCTCTCTCTCTCTCTCTCTCTCTCTCAGGGTAACAGGTGGAGAGTTATTTGAAGATATTGTAGCCAGAGAATATTACAGTGAAGCTGATGCCAGGTCAGAAAACCACATCCATCATCCATCATCCATCCATCCATCCATCATCCATCCATCATCCATCCATCATCCATCCATCATCCATCCATCCATCATCCATCCATCATCCATCCATCATCCATCATCCATCCATCATCCATCCATCCATCATCCATCCATCCATCATCCATCCATCATCCATCCATCATCCATCATCCATCCATCATCCATCCATCCATCATCCATCATCCATCCATCATCTATCCATCCATCCATCCATCCATCCATCCATCCATCCATCCATCCATCCATCCATCATCCATCCATCATCTATCCATCCATCCATCCATCCATCCATCCATCCATCATCCATCCATCCATCCATCCATCCATCCATCCATCCATCATCCATCCATCCATCCATCATCCATCCATCCATCCATTCATCATCCATCCATCATCTATCCATCCATCCATCATCCATCCATCCTCTGGTTGTGTGGAAACCTTTAAGAGGAGTTAAGAGGTTTTCACACTACAACAGAGTCACAATTGATTCTTACACTGTTTACATTCCTCTACTTCTTCATCTTCTTCTTCTTCTTCTTCATATCATCATCTCTACCTCTCTTTCTCTCCAGTCATTGTATCCAGCAGATTTTGGAGGCGGTGCTTCACTGTCACCAGATGGGCGTGGTCCACCGAGACCTGAAGGTACCTGTCTGTCTGTCTACTGGTCTGCCTGCTGTGCTCTGTTAGCCCTAACCCTAATCCTAAAGGTCCAGTGTGTGTATCTGGGTGGAAATTTGACTTTTTTGAGAACCTTTCAACAGAATCAATCTACTTCCTGTATAGTTTGCCAGACAGCATCCATCCAGCCAACATCCCCATGCCGACCAGCTTTGTCTCAAAATGGATTTTCTGGTGATGTGATGTTGAGGAAAACAGCAGTATCATAGGTGTTTATGTACCAACTAACTGACCAATACTAGCTTCCTTGGTTAATTAACTCTACTAGACAAATGAAGGCCACGCCCCCTCGATGTACTGGGAACTGGCTGAGCATAGAGTGTAGAAACTGGACTGGAGAAAGTGCCATCTGTATGAAGCCCAGGAAGTGGGTTTTCTGGCCGCATTGTTGCCACACTTGTTAGCATTGTTACCATTGCTCATGTAAACCAATGGGCAGAGCTAGCGGTTATCATCTCTCTCTCCCAGCCAGAGAACCTGCTGCTGGCCTCCAAGTCCAAAGGAGCCGCCGTCAAGCTGGCCGACTTCGGACTGGCCATCGAGGTAGAGGGAGACCAGCAGGCCTGGTTTGGTAAGTACGACTAAAATATACTGTACTACTACTACTAGTAGGCCATCGAGGTAGAGGGAGACCAGCAGGCCTGGTTTGGTAAGTACTACTAAAATATACTGTACTACTACTACTAGTAGGCCATCGAGGTAGAGGGAGACCAGCAGGCCTGGTTCGGTAAGTACTACTAAAATATACTGTACTACTACTACTACTACTACTACTACTGCTACTAGTAGGCCATCGAGGTAGAGGGAGACCAGCAGGCCTTGTTCGGGAAAAATACTACTAAAATATACTGTCCTACTACTACTACTACTACTGCTACTAGTAGGCCATTGAGGTAGAGGGAGACCAGCAGGCCTGGTTTGGTAAGTACTACTAAAATACTGCAGTACTACTACTACTGCTACTAGTAGGCCATCGAGGTAGAGGGAGACCAGCAGGCCTGGTTTGGTAAGTACTCTAAACTACTGCAGTACTACTACTACTACTTTCTTTCTTTCTTCTTTACCTCTTTATTCTAACAGGTGTGTGTGTGTGTGTGTGTGTGTGTGTGTGTGTGTGTGTGTGTGTGTGTTTGTGTGTGTGTATATTGTCTGTACTGTGTCTGTTCTGTCTGTCAGGTTTTGCAGGGACTCCAGGTTATTTGTCTCCAGAGGTTTTGAGGAAGGATCCATACGGCAAGGCAGTCGACCTCTGGGCCTGCGGTCAGACTCTATTCTATTCTATTCTATTCTATTCTATTCTATTGTACTAGGGTTAGGGTTATAATAGTAACATATATACAGTTTATCTATTCTAGTCTATTCTATTCTATTCTATCAGGTGTGATTCTGTACATCCTGCTGGTTGGTTATCCTCCATTCTGGGATGAAGATCAACATCGACTCTACCAGCAGATAAAGGCTGGAGCTTATGATGTAGGTCACTGGATGTATGATGTAGGTCACTGGATGTATGATGTAGGTCACTGGATGTATGATGTAGGTCACTGGATGTATGGTGTAGGTCACTGGATGTATGGTGTAGGTCACATGACGTATGGTGTAGGTCACATGATGTATGATGCAGGTCACATGACGTATGGTGTAGGTCACATGATGTATGGTGTAGGTCACTGGATGTATGATGTAGGTCACTGGATGTATGATGTAGGTTACATGATGTATGGTGTAGGTCACATGATATATGGTGTAGGTCACATGACGTATGGTGTAGGTCACTGGATGTATGATGTAGGTCACATGACGTATGGTGTAGGTCACATGACATATGGTGTAGGTCACTGGATGTATGGTGTAGGTCACTGGATGTATGATGTAGGTCACATGACGTATGGTGTAGGTCACATGACATATGGTGTAGGTCACTGGATGTATGGTGTAGGTCACTGGATGTATGATGTAGGTCATATGACGTATGGTGTAGGTCACATGATATATGGTGTAGGTCACATGACGTATGGTGTAGGTCAATGGATGTATGATGTAGGTTACATGATGTATGGTGTAGGTCACATGATATATGGTGTAGGTCACATGACGTATGGTGTAGGTCACTGGATGTATGATGTAGGTCACATGACGTATGGTGTAGGTCACATGACGTATGGTGTAGGTCACATGACATATGGTGTAGGTCACTGGATGTATGGTGTAGGTCACTGGATGTATGATGTAGGTCACATGACGTATGGTGTAGGTCACATGACATATGGTGTAGGTCACTGGATGTATGGTGTAGGTCACTGGATGTATGATGTAGGTCACATGACGTATGGTGTAGGTCACATGACATATGGTGTAGGTCACTGGATGTATGGTGTAGGTCACTGGATGTATGGTGTAGGTCACATGATGTATGGTGTAGGTCAATGGATGTATGATGTAGGTCACTGGATGTATGATGTAGGTCACATGACGTATGGTGTAGGTCACATGACATATGGTGTAGGTCACTGGATGTATGATGTAGGTCACATGATGTATGGTGTAGGTCACATGACGTATGGTGTAGGTCACATGACATATGGTGTAGGTCACTGGATGTATGATGTAGGTCACATGATGTATGGTGTAGGTCACTGGATGTATGGTGTAGGTCACTGGATGTATGATGTAGGTCACTGGATGTATGATGTAGATCACCCTCGCTTCCTCACCTCCTTGTCTCCTCTGCTAGTTTCCTTCTCCAGAATGGGACACGGTGACTCCTGAAGCCAAAGATCTCATTAATAAGATGTTGACCATCAACCCTGCCAAGCGCATCACTGCTGCCGAGGTTCTCAAACACCCCTGGATCTCTGTAAGAACAACCTAAGCTCTGACCTCTGACCCTAGCCCTGACCCGCAAACACCCCTGGATCTCTGTAAGAACAACCTAACCTCTGACCTCTGACTCTAGCCCTGACCCGCAAACACCCCTGGATCTCTGTAAGAACAACCTAACCTCTGACCTCTGACCCTAACCCTGACCTGCAAACACCCCTGGATCGCTGTAAGAACAACCTAACCTCTGACCTCTGACCCCTGACCCTAGCCCTGACCCGCAAAAACCCATCAGTTTCATTAGAAAAAACACAGTGGAGATGAACAAGAAGCTCCTCTTCTTTGTTAGTATGATGATGATGATGATTATTATTATTGTTATTATTATTGGGGCAGGACGAATATCAGTAACACTGACAAATCACTTTCTCTATTCTCTCTCTCTATTCTCTCTATTCTCTCTCTCTATTCTCTCTATTCTCTCTATTCTCTCTCTCAGCATCGTTCTACTGTAGCTTCCTGTATGCACAGACAGGAGACGGTTGAATGTCTGAAGAAGTTCAACGCCAGGCGGAAACTCAAGGTATGCTGGGAAGTTTCTGTTCTTCGGCTTGGGGTCATCCAGAGGTCACCTGGAGGTCATCAAGTGGTTATCCAGGGGAAGGCTGGGTTCAAATACAGTCTGACTGTCTGTCTTTCTTTCAGGGTGCCATTTTGACCACCATGCTGGCTACCAGAAATTTCTCCGGTAAGTCCAGCAGCCTTTCTCATCTTGTCTTTGGTCAAGGTTGGGGTCAGAGGTCACAGGACAAGGTCTGGGGTCAGCACAAATGTGGTCACCTGTTTGAAGGAACACCAGATACCAGTAACGGGATCAGCGGTTACCAGAGGACAAGGAACAACCTCAGGAGGGAGGGGCTACTCAGAGTGGGAGGAGCTACTCAGAGAGGGCTACTCAGAGAGGGAGGGGCTACTCAGAGAGGGAGGGGCTACTCAGAGAGGAATCCCCCTACCAGGATCGTTGGGCTGCAGATGCAGAGTTTGGGCAACAGAGTAAAACACAATATATGAAAGTTAGTATAGGAGACTCACCCACACACACTCTCACTCTCACTGACAGACATGACCAATCAGAGGACAGCAGCAGGTAGGCAAGTCAAAAATGATCCTTTGACCATGCTGACCTTTGACCTGCGGGTTTCCCAGGACAATGGTCCAATGGGAAAGGTTCATATAGAAACTAACAGAGGAACAGACCAATCATCTGCTGACTTAGACACAATTAACAGGTTAACACTGTCTACACTGTGTGTGTGTGTGTGTGTGTGTGTGTGTGTGTGTGTGTGTGTGTGTGTGTGTGTGTGTGTGAGAGAAGGCCCCTCGCATCAGCTGCCATGGCATTTGATCCCTAACACTCACACACACACACACACACACACACACACACACACACATACACACACACACACACACACACACACACACACACACACACACACACACACACACACACACACACACAGAGGATACCAGAGTTTTATTAATAGCCGGGGGAAACCACCGAGAGAGAGAGCGAGAGAGCGAGAGAGAGACAGACAGAGAGAGAGAGCAAGAGAGAGCGAGAGAGAGACAGAGAGAGACATAGAGAGAGAGAAAGAGAGAGAGAGAGAGAGAGAGAGAGAGGAATGTGTCGACTCTATCTGCCCTCCAACTATTTCAAGTTGGTCCTAAATTTGGCCTCCACTCTTTCTGTCTGTCTCTCTGTTTGCCTGTCTCTCTCTCTGTCTGTCTCTCTCTCTCTGTCTCCCTGGAAACAGATAGGAGACACACCCTGTGCCTAAAATAAAATAAATAAAACCCTGAAAAACTATTGTGTAACAGAGAGAGAGAGAGACAGACAGACAGACAGAGAGACAGACAGAGAGAGAGACAGAGAGAGAGACAGGCAGAGAGACAGACAGAAAGAGTGGAGGCCAAATTTAGGACCAACTTGAGATAGTTGGAGGGCAGATAGAGTCGACACATTCCTCTCTCTCTCTCTCTGCCTGTCTGTCTGTCTGCCTGTCTGTCTCTCTCTCTCTCTGGCCCACATGTTGTGCTGGGACTTCCCTCTCTCCCTCCACCACCTGTCTGTCTGTCTGTCTGTCTATTCCTTTACAGAGAGTTTAGCATGTGGGGTTGTACAGGTTAGAAAGAAAGAAAGAAAGAAAGAAAGAAAGAAAGAAAGAAGAGAGCGTTGGATCCAGGATTTATAATTTTTGTTTCTTCTTCAAATTTCAAATTATTTTTAATTTCAGACTAATTTTAATTTTGTCCATTTTTCCTCTTTGGTGATTTTTTGTTTCATTCCTGTTTCTCTTCTCTCTCTTTTATCTTTTTTTCTCAGTTTTAATCCATTTGTTGTTAAATTCAACTTTTAAACTTTCCCAGATTCTGTTCTTTTTTCCTCCATTTTTAACATTTCTTACAAATTCTCTTATTTCTGATCCTTAATTTTTCCAACATTTTATCCTCTGAGAAGCAGAATAACCTCAAATACAGACAGACAGGCAGACAGACAGGCAGGCAGACAGGCAGACAGGCAGACTGGAGTTGTCAGCATGATGCCTTCACTTCTCTTCTTGGCCTTCGTTCCGTTCTTCCTGACTCTGCTGGTTCTCTCTCTCTTCCTCCTCATCCCTCGTTCAGGAGGAAAGAGTGGAAACAAGAAGACAGATGGAGTGAAGGTGAAATGATTACCATTATTATTATTATTGTTGTTGTTGTTGTTATCATTATTGTTGTTGTTATTATTATCTAATACTATCCTGCATCCTGTGTCATACTGTAGGATGTAGGATGTAGGACACAAGATGATGTACAACAATGGACGCATAGGATGTAGGACACAGTACATAGAATGTCAGACACAGGATGTAGTATGTAGATGTGTAGGAAGCAGGACATAGGAGGTATGACATAGGATGTAGGATGCAGGAGAAAGGCCACCTAGGATATAGGACGCGGGATGTAGGAAGTCGGAAGCAAATGTAAAATTCCAGCCTAAACAAAGTCTGGAGCTCAGCTGATAACCTCACATGTCCCACAGCACCTTGTGGTGGTGGTTCCCTCCTGAAACACCATCAGTAGACATTACAGTCATTCAATAATAAATACATTACATTACAGTCATTCAATAATAAATACATTACATTACAGTCATTCAATAATAAATACATTACATTACAGTCATTCAATAATAAATACATTACATTACAGTCATTCAATAATAAATACATTACATTACATTACAGTCATTCAATAATAAATACATTACATTACAGTCATTCAATAATAAATACATTACATTACAGTCATTCAATAATAAATACATTACATTACAGTCATTCAATAATAAATACATTACATTACAGTCATTCAGCAGACGCTTTTATCTAAAGGTACTTGACACAATGTGGAGATCGAACACACAACCCTGAGACTGAGAATCTCATGCTATACTGACTAAGCTGTCAGGGCCAGACACCATTATTATCATGATCAGTATTATCATTATTATCATTATTATCAGTATTATCATTTTTATCAGTATTATCATTATCAATATTATCATTATTATCAGTATTATTATTATCATCATTATTATTATCAGTGTTATCATTATTATCAGTAGTATCATTATTATCACTATTATTATTATCATCATTATTATTATCAGTATTATCAGTATTATTAGTATTATTATTATCATCATTATTATTATCAGTATTATCAATATTATCAGTATTATCAGTATTATCATTTTTATCAATATCAGTATTATCATTATTATTATTATCATCATTATTATTATCAGTATTAGCATTATTATCAGTATTATTATCATCATTATTATCAGTGTTAACATTATCAGTATTATCAGTATTATCATTATTATCATTATTATTATTATCAGTATTATCATCATTATTATTATCATTATCATTATTGTTTTTGTTGTCGTTTCAGGAATCCTCTGAGAGTACCAACACCACCATAGAGGACGAGGATACTAGAGGTACACACACACACACACACACACACACACACACACACACACACACACACATACACACACACACACACACAAACACACACACACACACACAAACACACACACACATCACTAGATAACGTGATGTGTAGTTGCAGCAGGATGGATCTTGTTGTAACATGCTGTTTTAACTTCAGTTAAAGGAGTACTTTACTTCAGTGAAAGGAGTACTTTACTTCAGTTAAAGGAGTACTTTACTTCAGTGAAAGGAGTACTTTACTTCAGTTAAAGGAGTACTTTACTTCAGTGAAAGGAGTACTTTACTTCAGTGAAAGGAGTACTTTACTTCAGTTAAAGGAGTACTTTACTTCAGTGAAAGGAGTACTTTACTTCAGTGAAAGGAGTACTTTACTTCAGTTAAAGGAGTACTTTACTTCAGTGAAAGGAGTACTTTACTTCAGTGAAAGGAGTACTTTACTTCAGTTAAAGGAGTACTTTACTTCAGTTAAAGGAGTACTTTACTTCAGTGAAAGGAGTACTTTACTTCAGTTAAAGGAGTACTTTACTTCAGTGAAAGGAGTACTTTACTTCAGTGAAAGGAGTACTTTACTTCAGTTAAAGGAGTACTTTACTTCAGTGAAAGGAGTACTTTACTTCAGTGAAAGGAGTACTTTACTTCAGTTAAAGGAGTACTTTACTTCAGTGAAAGGAGTACTTTACTTCAGTGAAAGGAGTACTTTACTTCAGTTAAAGGAGTACCTGCTCCTTGGTCTTTGAAACATTTTCTGAACCCGCTAGATAACCAGATGGAGCCAGAACCAGAACCTGTAACCGTCGAGGCGCCAACAGTCTTAAATGTTCTGACGTTTCCGACCAGAATCCACTTTGTTTTATGTCACTTCCTGTAAGACGAGGCAGTGGGTGTTGGTTTGAGCGTTTCCATCGGTTTCAGTTTCCTGTTTCCTGTTCTGTTACTTGTCTGGTTATTAAAGGGGCAGTAAGTCGACCTCTGTTGGTGACCAGTGGGAATTGCAACAACATGGACGGTGTTTTGTCCTCCCTGTCCAGAAATCTGAGCAGCTAGCCAAGTAATCAATGAGTTACTGGTATTGATGACCAGCTCAGTCAGATATATTATGGTCTGATGGACTTCAGTGTCGGGCTCCTTACTAAGGAAAAAGTAATCAGTAGCAGCATTACTTGTTATTCATTTGAAAAGTAATAGTATCACTTATTACTACCTGGCAGCAGTGAGACGTTCCTCTTCCTCTCTCCTTCTAAAATCCGGATCAATCATTTTCCTCTCCTGTGACTGATCAGGAAACCAAACAGAGGAAGTAACCTTTCTACCGATTCTCATCAAAGTAGTGGGATTACTTCCAGTGAGAGAAAGTTAACTTCTGGTGTCTCTCTCTCTGCCTGTCTGTCTGTCTGTCTGTCTGTCTCTCTGTCTGTCTGTCTGTCTGTCTGTCTGTCTGTCTGTCTGTCTGTCTGTCTGTCTGTCTGTCTGTCTCTCTGTCTGTCTCTCTCTCTCTGTCTCTCTCTCTGTCTCTCTGTCTGTCTGTCTCTCCAGTGAGGAAACAGGACATCATTAAAGTGACTGAGCAGCTGATTGAAGCCATCAGCAATGGAGACTTCGAGAGCTACACGTATGACACACACACACACACACACACACACACACACACACACACACACACACACACACACACACACACACACACACTGTGTTGTAGAGTCCCTGGTGTTTGTGATATAGTTGTCTCTGATTGGCCGACCAGAGGCTCTCTGTGTGAGCACTGACTAGAATGACTGACCACCAGGGGGCACCGTGATAGACTAGTTTCCATGGCGACCTGTGGTGTGGATTGAATGAATGAATGAATGTTTGGTTTTGGTTTGTTTCCTCAGTAAAATGTGCGACCCTGCTGTGACGGCGTTCGAACCCGAAGCTTTGGGGAACCTGGTCGAAGGCCTCGACTTTCACCGCTTCTACTTTGAAAACTGTAAGATGAATCTCTCCTGTTTTCCATCCTTCTTCCTGAAAACGTGAAACTAAGGTCCAATCCCATTTCTTATTTTTACCCCTACCCCTCGTTTTCGACTTGCCCCTCAGAACAGAGTTACAGGAGTAGTGGTTGAAATCTCCCCCTATGAAATGGGACAACCCTTCAAGACCCTGATACGTCATCAGTATCATTGATGGCGTTTCCGGTTTGTAGTTTGCCCCTGAATAACCTCCGTCTGGAGGGCCATGTAGACCTTCACCCTACCCCTCCATCCCAACAAGCATCAGGACACCCTACCCCTACATGTGAATGCGGGGTAGGGCTAAGTGGTAGGGTAAGGGGTGAATTGGGATTGGGCCCAAGATACTTTCTTTGTCCATATCGTTGCATCTTGGTGGGTTCGGTCGTCTCCAGTAGTCCATGCTGTGATCACAGCATGGAGCCACAGTTTACCTTTAGTTAACCTAGTTTACCTAGTGAACTAGGTAACTGTCTGTCTCTCTGACTGAACAGTTAACCAGTTTAAACACCATCATGAATCCTCACATCTTGTATTGATTTTGATTTGATTGACTGTATTGATCTGCCCTCCGGTTAGTGGGGGTCCTCAAATGGAGAACAGATGTTTTTATTAGAAGTGAGACACTAACCTGTCTCTCTCTCCTGTCTCCAGTGTGGTCTAAGAACAGTAAACCGGTCCACACCACCATCCTGAATCCTCACATCCATCTGGTGGGAGACGAGGCGGCCTGCATCGCTTACATCAGAGTGACTCAGTACATCGACGCCAACGGGACTCCCCGAACCGCCCAATCAGAGGAGACCAGGGTGTGGCATCGCCGGGACGGGAAGTGGCAGATCGTCCATTTTCACCGCTCAGGCTCCGCCTCCACACTAAGCAAGTACGACAGGGTTGAGTCGAACTGAAATGCTGCGTTCAGGTCACATGGGAATAACAGGATGAGCTGATGCTTCGATGACACAACGTGAAGCTGTCAGACGCCATGATGGTAGTTTATAGAGACGTTGTTTCTCCTGATCAGCTGATCAGTATTTTCTAGTAGTGTCTATATCTGATGGACGTTTCTATCTTCCATCTTTCCCACATGACCTGAATGCTTTTCACTGCTTACACTGAACAATGTGTCCATGGAGGCGTTAGAAAAAACAATTCTGCCAGTCCGCAAGATGAAGATGAATTATTTAACCTCATGATGAAATTAATTGTTAAATCTGTTTTTTGCGGTTTAGGAGCAAGATAGACAGGCAGGCAGACAGGCAGACAGACAGACAGACAGACAGACAGACAGGCAGGCAGTCAGACAGGCAGACAGACAGACAGACAGGCAGACAGACAGACAGACAGACAGACAGGCAGGCAGACAGGCAGACAGACAGACCGATATATGATGGTTTTCCTTCATCTCTTTCTCTCTTTCTCTCATTCTTTCCTTCCTCTCTCGTCCTTCTTCCTCTTTATCCGCTAGCTAACTCTGGAGTGGGCGGGCCTTCAACGGAGTGACCATCTCCTTGGCAACTGATTGATTGACAGTGGGCCGGCTGGCCGACCAATCAGGATTTGTTAGTATGACACAGCGGGAAGGGGGCAGGGCTAAATGCCTCACTCCTAAAGTCTGGTTATTGGCTGCGTAACCGATCAATGAATCAACCAATCAGCTTCCTCTCTCTGCTTGTTTGGCTTTTGCTTCAACCACCCCCCTTGTGATTAGCCAATAGGCTTTCATGTATTATGTGTATGTATTCTACATACACATAATACATAATACAAATATATAAGTACTAGTACTATAAAGTACTAGCTGCAGGTTGACTGATGTTCTCTGACTGTGTGTGACTGAGGTTCACTTACTAAAATATGACCAGTTGGAGGAATACTTTATATTCCTTAAATGGAATGAAATGTTTTGTTTTCTAAGATGATGGAGATGAACCCCGCCCTGCACATTGTTCTTTTCTCCTAGTTTTTGATGTTCCTCTGCTTCCATCAGGCCTCAAACCTGCGATCTTCCATTAACAACCACACCTCCATTCATATCAGTTCTTCCCCCGTTCTACCGGGCCTCCTAACAAGGGCCTTAACAAAGGGTCACCTAGTCCCCGGTTCTACCGGGCCTCCTAACAAGGGCCTTAACAAAGGGTCACCTAGTCCCCGGTTCTACCGGGCCTCCTAACAAGGGCCTTAACAAAGGGTCACCTAGTCCCCGGTTCTACCGGGCCTCCTAACGAGAGCCTTAACAAAGGGTCACCTAGTCCCCTGTTCTACCGGGCCTCCTAACGAGAGCCTTAACAAAGGGTCACCTAGTCCCCTGTTCTACCGGGCCTCTTAACGAGGGTCTTAACGAAGGGTCTGCAGACTCTACAGAATATAATAATTAGAATAATAAATCTGATCTGGAGAGAGCACTTGTTCCCTATCTCCTATCTCCCCTGTCTCCTTCCTCCACATCTTCTATCTCCCCTATGCTGATAGCTGATATTCAATATCTTTAAATTTGATTGTTTTCATGCCACAATATTCTAAGTATTCAGTGTTTCCTCCAGATTTTGTTGTCATCAAAAGTCTCTGAAACCATTTAGAGCATCATGGACACTAAAACTCTCCACTGTCATATCGGAGGTGGACCATCTGATTTGGAATACACCAATATATATCATATATTGGCAAGCCAATATATCAGTCCAACCCATCCGTCCACCAGCCGTCGTTTCTCCTCCATCCTTTCTTTCCTCCCTTCGGGAATGCAAAATGGACTGATCCGGTCAGGCATCGCTGGTTGAAGGTTTAGTCCAGGTTCTCCTCCTGGTCTGGAGCTTCAGTCTGGATGAAACACTGCCAACAGAAACTACTCGCAATAAACCATAGACAGCAGCCGAGGAAACGACAGACACCAAAAGATAACACCAGTACTGACTCAGGGTCAGTTTCCGTCAGTATACTGTCAGCAGGACCAAAGAGTCTACGAACCCTCACCCCCTCACCATCATGATTCAATAGCTATCATGACATCGTACTCTGGTGTTTCCATTATTTTGCTCCTGACTGTTTTCAGGTTTCTAAATGTTTCCTCGCTGTGTGAAACCTCATATCTCCATCTGCAAAACTGGATGTCGATGTATTTTTGAACTGAGGAACTCTCAAGTTTGTTGCCCCTTGGACAAATGTAAAATTGATATTTTAGCTTTAATTGTTCAATTTTCCAATTTTAATATTGGTCTCAGACAGTAAACCAGGGTCCGAACGATGGGCGGGACAAATGCTCCTACTGACCAATAAGAAGTGCAACCATCGGTCTCTCCCATTCTAATCATGAAAACAATATTTCAAATTTCTTAAATGGAAAAAAAACAAAAATTTGAATTTTTTTTTTTTAAATGAAAGTATCAAACCACTCAAAGTAACATTTTTCCAAGAGACAACAAGTTTAGATTTTAAAATATTGCACTAACTTTTCCACCGTGACCTCTCGTGACCCGACGGCCCGTCCAACCAGTATTAGAGTTTGGTTTTCTGTGAATTCCTAGAAGGAACTCTTTTTTTGAGATGTGAGGTTTTGGAGTAATGGCAGCGTTATGAAAATGGATCTTTAAATATAGAGGTGTGTACTATTTCTTCCTCTTCTGTGAATGGTGTTTAGTTGGAGTGATTTTTCCTCATTGGTTTTAATGCATGCACGACTTGGACTTTGTGTTTCGTGTTTCTGACTCGGTTGCCGTCACGTTTTGAAGCTGCTGGTTTATCAACTCTTCAGTTACCTGGAAACTTGTTGGCGTTGTTAGCATTTGTCACTGAGAGCAATGGGTCCTGCTAGCCGCAAGCTAACAAAACGTCACGGTGCCGTTGTTATGACTTGATATTCGATGACTTGGACCTGTCCTGTCCGTCTCAGAGGCTTTAAAAAGCGTTTTACCGTCGGAAGAATGTAGAACTTTGTAAAATCAGATTCTTATTATGATGATATTATCTATATAGCGTTTGTATATTAAAAGCTTTTTAATGTTCAATCAATCTTCCAGTGCTAGCATTGTGTGTAATCAAAGTGCAAATCAACATGTATAAACTGGCCTTGATCACGCTGGAAAACATATTGCATACTATTACTGTTTTATTCAGATTATTATGTACTTTCTGGAGTGTGACGTGACTTCCTTAGCAGCTTTACCACAACAGGCTGATGCCACTGCCCTTTGTTTTTACTTGATATCACAGTGCCATTGGGCGTCCCATGTGGAGGCTGTATATTGTATTACAGTTTTCTATTGCGTGGAGGTCTTTTATGGTACGTAAACGGCGGTAACAACAAGTGAAATTGTCCCGATGAATGCGGAGCGATGAAACATTTGAATGAAAATGCTGCTGAAGTTTGGCGTCCGATCAGTCAGACCGATCGATTGATCGGTTGATTCACAGGGTGTAGTGATGAGGTGAGGCGAGGGTTTAAATTGAGACGGAGCTTTACATTTTAAATTACAGAGTAAATCTTCCCACTCAAGAAAAAAGTGAACTAGTATCACATTTAAAATACATGACGGTGTTCCTGTCTGCTGAGATGTGCTAGTCAAGGTTAACTAGCTGACTAACCTAAACACCTACATAAATAACAGGCACACTCTTCTATGTGCCATGTTCAATATGTAAGGGTTAATAAACTTGATTCAGTTAGTTTGCATCGTGTTTGAAAAGCCACATTTGTATCATGTGACTTGTAGGCTAACAAAGTTTAGCAGTAAATGCAGTAATGCTGGTTTTGTCTTGAACACAATCTGAGTGTTCAAGTGTTCAATCTTTCACTGGGCTGCATTTTAAAATAACTAAATAAACATGATTAAAAAAACCTAAATATCAGAATTTAAATCAGCAAAACAATCGGCAATGAAATTTCCACCGGTGCCGAACCGTCTCAACACAGCCCATGAGCAAGGCACTGACCCTGCTGACTGGATAGGAGTGTAGATCCCTGATGAGGAGTGACACATCATGAACATCCGTATGTGACACATCCTTTTTAACAGCAGTTGGGACGCCAAATGGCACCTGCAGAATGAATGTCTGTTTTCTACAGTAGAGTAGTCAGTGTTTTATAATGCAGCACCTCAACTTTGACCTTTTGAAACACTTGAAACTGTTTGAGTACCAGGGTGCTGACTTAGTCCCCGGAGATATTTGAGATGTCATTTTTTAGCTCTTATATTTCTTTTTGGTTTTTTGCTTGAAACAGAAATGTCCATCCTGAAGCAGAATTCACATTTTACTCTGATCAAATGCTATGATGTTATGCCTGTCTTTTTAATAGATGCTCGATATCTATCTCTTGAATTGAGTCCAGTGGTTTCCAACCTCTGGCCCCGCTGCATGCTGGGAAAAGCTCTGTTCCCCTTTCAGAAATGCATTTTTGTGTTTTTTGGTCAGGAGGAGCCGCTGTCAGGATTTCACAACATTTTGCTCTTGTAATTAGAAATAGTAGTATTAGAAGTATTAGAAATAATATCTTACAATGTTTGGCTCCTCGTCTCGACCCGGGGACGTGGTCTTTAATGTGTTTCTACTTCAAAATAATCTGAAATCTGTGGTCCCCCGGAGGCCCCTGAGCCCAGGTTGGAAACCGCTGTGTGAAAGCATCACCATTCATCACTGTAGTTTGTACAGTTCACCACAGTGAGTTTTCTGTGTTGAAGGGAAACGCGACAGTCGGGTTTCTTTTCCTCACCAGAAACTTGGTACCTGGGAACCTGGGAAACCTGGGAAATGGCTTGTTAGCATTGTTAGTATTGTTAGCATTCTTCACTGAAACCTTGAAATAAAATAAACAGTAATAATAGTAACAATAATAACATATTGACTAGCTATGATCAGAGGAGTGGACAACAGACTGGCTGATATCTGATTTTTCAAGGGAAAATAGTAAAGAGGACTGCAGCACACTGAAGGAACCATGTTGGAAGGAACCATGTTCTTGTTGCGTGGGGTGAAATGTGCTGCAACTTCTTAACTGTTTTTCCTGGATGGTCGGCTCCTCGTCTGGTTGTGCATTCCTTTCTTATATTTTCTACTCTGATATCTGAAATCTAAAAGTCCAACATGGTCCTGAGATCTGGTTCCAACCGGAACCTGAAGGATGAAAACCGACCAGGACATTTCCCGCTGTCACCGTTTGAAAAGCTCTGCACACCAATAATCAGCTTGTTCACATCAACTGCACATCGATGGATATTGTACTGTACTGTATTAACTGATTCTAATGCTGCATGCCAAGTGTGTAACTGTGTGTGTGTGGAGGGTGGGGTGTGTGTGAGGGAGTGTGTTTGTTTCTAACAATTCTCTTTTGTAAAGGACGTACTGTCGTTTTTTTTGAGTAATTCTGTAATAATTACACTAATCTACATTGTGTTTCTGTAAATAAACTGAGCTGGTCAAAGTCTCTCAGAATGGAAAATCCATCCATTGAAAATCAAAGTTATCATGTAGTAAATTTCAATATGAAGCTTGACATGTCACCATGTCTTATCACATTAGGATTATATGACTGAGATATGCTTTTCACACTACACTTAACCTCGGGCTAACATCTTTCTTAACCCTGGGTTAAGGATGCATTTAACACCGGGCTAAGCAGTGTTTCACACTTGCATTTTTTAAAGAGGGCTAACACCGCTTTTAACCCTGGGTTAACAAACCCTGCTACGAAGCAGGGTTAGCACCGCTTTTGTGGTGCTAACCCCGAAACACGGTGCTAAGAACAATAGTGTGAAACGTTGTGGGGTTAGAATGTAACAGGGTTAGAATTTAACAGGAGTTAGAATGTAACAGGTTAGAATGTAACAGGAGTTAGAATGTAACAGGTTAGAATGTAACAGGAGTTAGAATGTAACAGGTTAGAATGTAACAGGTTAATGTAAAGGTTAGAATGTAACAGGGTTAGAATGTAACAGGTTAGAATGTAACAGGTTAGAATGTAACAGGGTTGGAATGTAAGTAACAGGGTTAGAATGTAACAGGGGTTAGAATGTAACAGGTTAGAATGTAACAGGTTAGAATGTAACAGGAGTTAGAATGTAACAGGTTAGAATGTAACAGGGTTAGAATGTAACAGGAGTTAGAATGTAACAGGGTTAGAATGTAACAGGTTAGAATGTAACAGGTTAGAATGTAACAGGAGTTAGAATGTAACAGGAGTTAGAATGTAACAGGAGTTAGAATGTAACAGGAGTTAGAATGTAACAGGGTTAGAATGTAACAGGAGTTAGAATGTAACAGGAGTTAGAATGTAACAGGTTAGAATGTAACAGGGTTAGAATGTAACAGGTTAGAATGTAACAGGGTTGGAATGTAACAGGTTAGAATGTAACAGGAGTTAGAATGTAACAGGTGTTAGAATGTAACAGGTTAGAATGTAACAGGGTTGGAATGTAACAAGTTAGAATGTAACAGGTTAGAATGTAACAGGGTTGGAATGTAACAGGTTAGAATGTAACAGGAGTTAGAATGTAACAGGTGTTAGAATGTAACAGGTTAGAATGTAACAGGGTTGGAATGTAACAGGTTAGAATGTAACAGGAGTTAGAATGTAACAGGAGTTAGAATGTAACAGCAGTTAGAATGTAACAGGTTAGAATGTAACAGGAGTTAGAATGTAACAGGAGTTAGAATGTAACAGCAGTTAGAATGTAACAGGTTAGAATGTAACAGGAGTTAGAATGTAACAGGTGTTAGAATGTAACAGGTTAGAATGTAACAGGAGTTAGAATGTAACAGCAGTTAGAATGTAACAGGTTAGAATGTAACAGGGGTTAGAATGTAACAGTCTAGTCTGGTGCAGGTTTTCATTCCAACCAAACACTAAACTATATGATTGCACTGCCTATCAGACCTCCAACCAGAGAGGGAGGAACCAGTTGGAGTCTCATCCATGGGAATGTAGCAGCAAGGGTGGCTACAGCACCTCCATCTCCAGGACCCTTCACTGGCCACTCTGGGTCACTCTGGGTCACAGTTCATGCCAGGTAGTCAGCTTCCTCTCCCTGATGGCCCCAGTGTGGCCTGATGTGACATGTGAGGTCCTTATTGTGCACCATGAGTCTCAAAGGGCTTCACCAATAAATGGTCAATACACAAGCAACTGAATCAGGGTCACCCTAAGACACCAACACTGACCTGGAAACAGGTAGAAGACTCCCTGATTCCATACTACTTCACCTTAATAATAAAACTACCAGTAATACTATTAGTATTAAAGGACAATTCCGGGATTTTTCAACCTGGCCTCTATATCCACAAAATCGGCTATCATACCGCAAAGTAGATCCCAAAAGTTTCGGAGTTGCTCCGGTATATCGGCTCAGCCGGCAGTCGCGAAACGGGCTCAATGGCTGCAACGTAATCTGTAGGGGCAAGTGTGCGCGGTCAAAGTACGTCCACTAAAAGTGCTTGTTTTTGCCACTGACAGACTCAGATTGTTATTCGTGTGTCTGACAACATTACTGAAAGGATCGCTACAAAAATAGACCTTTTTTAACCAGAAAACTAAAGTCTAGCTCAAGGAGAAGTCCCGCTCTGAAATAACCTGGACAAAGGTAGTCTATAGCAGCGGTCCCCAACCACCGGGTCGCGGACCGGTACCGGTCCGTGGGTCATTTGGTACCGGGTCGCACAGAAAGAATGAATATTTATTTACTTAATTACTTACTTAATTTATTGATTATCAGAGTCTGAAAGATGTTTTATTTTGAAAAATGACCGGATATGTCAAGACGCTCGTCTCGCCTCTCACCTGTCTTTGCTTTTAAAAGAGTTCGAGCGGTACTTCCCAACTACAAAAGACCCACGAACTGTGAAAGAATGGATCCGCGACCCATTTGTGAACAAACCAGGTGAATCGAACCTGTCCGTGCTAGAAGAAGATCAACTGCTGGAGATTGCAAATGACGGTGGCCTTAAAAGTTTGTTTCAGACAACAACTCTGCCAGTGTTCTGGATTAAAATCAAGGCAGAATATCCTGATATCACCAAAAAAGCACTGAAAACCCTGCTTCCATTTCCAACATCTTTGTGGAGCGGGGTTTTCTGCAGTTACAGCGACCAAAACAAAATTACGGAGTAGACTGGACATAAGGAACACACTTCGGATGTCATTGTCTCCCATTACCCCTAGACTGGACCGGCTCGTTGCAGAGAAACAAGCTCAGGGCTCCCACTAATTCAGTGTAATGGTAGTTGTATTTTTTATGCACTTTATATTTGTTTTTATGCCGGTCGTATCATTTTATTTCGTCATATTTATCCCCCACACCTTGAAGGCCGGTCCGTGAAAATATTGTCTTACATGAAACCGGTCTGTGGCGCAAAAAAGGTTGGGGACCGCTGGTCTATAGCGAGAGGGTTCACTTGTTGCAGGAAGAGGACGGTAGAAACCTGACGAAGGTATTCTATGAAAGTTGCGCAAAGTCTTCCTCAACATTTTGTTGGCACAGTTCGGAAATGCGTAAAAATTAACCGTTGTTGTTTTTTATCTTTGGGAAAAACAAATACTCTAAACTACGCTTTCTGTACTCCAACACACATCTCCAACGCTGATTAAGTTTCCACCATCCTCTTCCTGCAACAAGTCATCCCTCTTGCTTTCATAGACCACCTTTGTCACATTTCCAACAACTCTGGACTCTGAACTCTGACAGAGTGGGACTTCTCCTTGAGCTAGACTTTAGTTTTCTGGTTAAAAAAGGTCTATTTCTCTAGCGATCCTTTCAGTAATGTTGTCAGACATGAATAACAATCTGAGCCTGTCAATGGCAAAATCTTTTTAGTGGACGTACTTTGACCGCGCCTCTACGCCCGTTCAGATTATGTTGCAGCCATTGAGTCATTGAGTTTCACGACTGCCGACTGAGCCGATCTACCGGAACAACTCCGAAACTTTTGGCATCTATTTTGCGGTATAATAGGCGATTTTGTGGATATAGAGGCCAGGGTGAAAAATCCCGGAATTGTCCTTTAAGTGATTAGTCTGTAACATGGAGAGAACAGTAGTAACCACTTGTGGCCACAAGGTGTCACTCTAAGAACAACTGTAATTTCTGATCTTCAATTTGAAGATTAAACTCAAAGTGCTGGGTTTCATTAAAACCCAGCACTAATATTTTAACACCATTTAGTAGAACCAAGTAGTACTGCAGTACAACATGTACTACTGCAACATATATTTGCTACCATTAAATAAAAGTACCACCAAACGCACACACACTCTACTGTGTGTGTTTGTCTTTGGGCACTGCCTACCCTTTTCTTTCCCATCATGCAGCTCTCTCACCCTTGGGATTCTGGGTACTGAGCGATGCGTTGCTCCAGGGCACGAAAGCAGCTCAACATGTGATTTGAGGACCTGCAGGAGTCCAGCAGCGAGTGTTTGATCTCCTGTTGTGTCTCTGCTGGTTTGACGTGCTGCAGCTCCAGTGTGCTGAGGGTTGGTATTGTCTTCAGTGCTGTTATTTATCCTTTTCTCTGCTTCCCTTTTGTGATCAATAAAGTTTCATCTAATCTAATCAAGACCAATTGAACCTTACTTGATCTAATCTGATGCAATTTAAATCTAATCTTAATCTCAGTCAGTCTACTGCAGGTACCCGACCATCCTCTCCTCTCAACATCTGGTTGGCCACCATAGTGGAAGTGATGGATTTGCGACCTGCCTTCTGCCCCAATGCATGCTGGGATCGGCCCCAGACTAGGAATAAGCAAGTGACAGGAAATGGATGAAGAGAATTCCACTTGTCTCATTCTCCAGACGTTACCGGAGTGATCCGCCTGATCCTGGTGTCAAGATGCTGCCAGATGGTTCTACAACATTCCTCAGTTTGAAATTATCACATCAGAACTGATTTTAGGAATCATTACAAAATAAATGACTTGTTAAGATGTAGAGGATGTAGAGGGGTCAGGGGGTATCCAGGGTGTAGGATGTACAGCAGTGGTTCTCAATCCAGTCCTCAGTTAGCCTCCGTCCTCGACTCAGACTCACCTGAACAACTAGAGGCTTCAGGCTTTCATGATCCCTCAGTCGGTTCAGGTGAGTCTGAGACCTCCAGGACAGGGGCTAACTGAGGACTGGATTGAGAACCACTGATGTAGGGATGTAGGGGGTGTGAGATGTAGGATGTAGATGCTGAAGTACACTGAGGCCATTTAAGTGACATGACTTAATATTGATTATGTTTCCACAGAGCCCAATCAATCACTCAGCCAATCAATCAATAGAAGCCAAAAGATTTTCCTGTTGAGGTTTTATTGGACATTTAGACCGCAGAGCAGAGTAGAACAGACTAGAGCACAATAGAGAATTCATTTAAAAAACACAAATAAAGGAAACAAATTTGAAAAATAAAATAAAAAATAGGAAAAAAATAAAGGCAACTTTAACGCTTTACCCAGAATTCCCTGTGGCTGTTTCAGGTGTCGGTAATATATACGTATACATTACTCCTCAGTCTGAAGGCTCTGCTCCTCCTCTTCCTCCCTCTCCCCCTCCCTCTCCCCCTCCTCTCTCTCTCTCTCTCCCTCTCCCCCTCTCTCTCCCCCTCCTCTCTCTCCCTCCCTCTCCTCCTCCCCCTCCTCTCTCTCTCCCTCCCTCTCCTCCTCCCTCTCCCAACCCTCCTCTCTCTCTCCCTCCCTCTCCTCCTCCCTCTCCCAACCCTCCTCTCTTTCTCCCTCCCTCTCCTCCTCCTCTCCAAAGGAGGGGGTGCAAGTCTCTCCATCATAGATGATGTCTTCAGGGTTTGGAGCTGGAGGACAAAACTCTTCCTCTGGAAGAATCTTCTGGAAGATAGACTCCGCCTGGAGAGAGAGAGAGAGAGAGAGAGAGAGAGAGAGAGAGAGAGAGAGAGAGAGAGAGGGAGGGAGAGAGAGACAGAGCGAGAGAGATAGAAAGAGAGAGAGAGAGAGATTTGAATATAAAACTCCTCTATTGATTCAGTTCAAACAAAACAGAACCCCCATCCACTTAACTAGTTTAACTAAACTAGTTAACCAACTAACTAGTTAAGGTTAGCCACATTGTCAACAATTAGTTATGGTTAGTTATGTTGTTAGGACTAGTTAAGGTGCTTCAGTCTCACCAGGTTAATGGCGTGCTGGTGTCCCAGGCCGCCGTCTGGACCGGAGCAGATGTAGATGTTGGATGGCAGGTCGTGACCTTCGACCTCCAGCCCTGACCCATCAGGCATGTTGAAATAGAAACACCACAGGACAGACGGACGGCCCTCTGCAGACAGACAGACCATCAATAACAACCAGCCCACAGGAAGAGGGCAACAGGGCTTATGGGAAATGTAGTCATAATGTGGAGAAACGCCAGTAACAACACGCTGGTGAGATCGAGGCTACCAGTCGTCTTTACAGTCACTACACCAGGTAGGACTAGTGACATGATGATGATGTCATGATGGTAACATGATACACAGACAAGAAGAAAAGAGAAAAAATAACAAGAGGACGTTCAAAGCTGTCTGTCACCTTGGTTACCTTTTAAAAAGACAGGACGAGAAAAAGAAAAGAAAGAAAGAAAGAAAGAGGTGTCAATTGTGAAATGCCGAAGTGGTTGTTAGTCAAATGTCAATTAGAGAGGAGAGGAGAGGACAGAGGGAGTGGAGGAGGAGAGGAGGAGGAGAGGACAGAAGAGGGGAGGAGGAGAGAAGGACAGAAGAGAGGAGAGGACAGAGGAGAGGAGAGAGGAGGAGCATGACGAATGTATCTTCAAAATGTCACTAAGCGATGGGACATCAAGATCAGATGTGACAAATGTCAGATTAGCATACAGCAGCACTCCAGGTGGTCTTACACATGCATGCACACCCACACACACACACACACACACCCACCTTTCCTTAGAGAGGAAGCAATTTATTATTTGAAAACATTTGACTGTTGCTCGTTCACTCGCTCCTTCCTTCCTTCCTTCCTTCCTTCCTTCCTTCCTTCCTTTTGTTCGTTAGTAGCTAAATGCTAAATGCACTGAAACACGACTGACTCTGAGGTTTGTTCCAGATTATTCTTCATATAATCCAGACAGATGTAGGACAGTTCCCCATCTAAGAATATTTAGTCATCTGAATCGAGTCATCAAGTTTCATTGTTTCCATCGTTGCTTCAGTCACTAAATTCTGAGGAAATACGACAGAGCAGATCTTTAAATTTGACCATTTTGGTGATTCTCAGTAATCAGAGCTTCATCCTGGTCAGGGAAGAGTCTGAAACAGGCCGGGTGGTTTCAGTTGACTTCATGCATCGTCTCTCTGGGTAAATATAAATGTAAACTAAAGAAGACGAAGGACCCGAAACTAGGAGAGCTTAATCCATTAATTTACAGTGAACCGTGGTAGAGATGAAGCTGCACTCAATGTGGTCTTCAAAAGGTTTTACAGGAAAATATGATGGGAAAAGATTCTCTCCTCCCTCTCTCCTCCTTTCTCATCATTTCTCTACTCTTTGATAAATCTCTTCAGACCTCCCTCCATCCATCCTGTGTGGGTGTTCCTTGAGGTTGTTCATATTATAATTAAAAGAACAAAAAAAAGACCAGATATATTAAAGAGACAAAAAGAGTGAAGGAGGGAGGTCAGAAAGGAGAGAAAGTTACCTCGATGGAGAGATTATTATTTACCAGAGAGAGAGACAGACAGAAACAATGAAATTAAAACACAACCAACATCAAAAACCAAAAGACAAGAAGACATAATGCTACATATTGTACACCGCTGGTTCTTCCTGGTCTTCCAGATGGCAAACTTAGCCAAACCCAAACAGCTGAACAGAAAAAGCCTTTCCTGTAACCAACTGTGTAATCTAACCGTTATCGCTAACCGTGAACAAGCCCTCCCCAAGACCAGGATCCAGGATGTCTGTTTGTAGCTATCATGTACTATCCTCCACTGGAGGTCAAAGGGTGGCTTGTCCAGGGACCAGCAGCCCTTCAGGGAAATATCTGGACCAAAAAAACTCAGTCCACCTCAACCTTCATCCCTGTCAGATTGGGTAAGTGCGACACTTTTACGCAAGTATAGAATGCCCTGCCCACCCTGCTTTACACAACCAGACCATAGACCATAACCAGCTGTGTCTGTGATCCTCTAAGCTTGCTGCCAAATAATGGCTCCTCAAAAAGCCACATGCCTGGTGCTGTACCAGCCACCGGGTGGCTGGGAGGGCCTGCCACCCTGCAGGACTGACCTGAGCCCAGCCGAGTCCATCTCTCCAGGTTACAGCAGGAACATGTGCTTGTCATAGCAGAGGTTTCCAGCCCTCCTCGTCAGCAGTCCAGTGGAGCTGGAACTTGGAGCAACTTGGAGCTGGAAAGCCATAATCCATGAGGAAATGTCTATGAGGCCTTGGCCCCCTTCATCTACTGGCAGATACAGGGCAGCTGCCCGAACCCGAAGAATGTCACAAGGGTCCTCTGCGGCTCTTCAATAAGGCCCCTTGGTGGAGTGGCCATAAAGTTATAGGCAACTAGAACCCTTCCCCTATATGACAGCTGGGGAAGCAACAATTTGGGGTAGCAACCATCTGATGATCCATCCATTGTGGGTCGCATCGAAAAGGACAATGAGGATGAGTACAGGAGTCTGGTGGAGAGGTTTGTCTGATGGTGCGACAACAACCACCTAAAGCTCAATGTCAGCAAGACAAGAGAGCTGGTGGTGGACTTCTGTCGGAACAAGAGGCGACCACCACCACCACCTATCATCCTCCAGGGTAAGGAGGTGGAGATGGTGGAATCGTACAAGTTCCTGGGGGTGCACCTCAACAATAAACTGGACTGGTCTGACAACACTGATGCCCTCTACAGGAAAGGTCAGAGAAGACAAATCTATTTCCACCCTCTCCACTACCCCTCCCAGTTCTGCTTCTGAAAGGCCTCTGTCCCTAAAAACACCCCCAAAACCTTCATCCCCCACTTGAGACCCATTTGCAGACTGGGAGCTTCCCACCAGGAAGGCCTCACAATTTTCCTTTGCGGATGAAGCCTTCTTGTATGATCCCAGAGTCTCAACAAGACCCTGTACATCCCTCTGGCTCCTGATAAAAACGTTAATGTCATCAGCATAGGCGGAGACCACCAACGGCAAGCTCTGTGGTAGCCCCTAGATAGGCTCTCAGTATCCGACCCAGCCACCTCGCAACCTGCCTCACTCTCTTACCTGGAGCTGTTGGCGTTTCCAAACCTGCATCAAACCTGCACGGGTCCATGAGTGCTAAGAAGCGGTTTGTTGCCAGGGCCCCATGAATTGTCCTCCAAGTCCCCTGACCTAGTGATGACCTCATTGTCTCTCTGGGTGAGAGTCACATAAATGATTAGAATGGAAATGGAGAGCGAGAGTGTGTGTGTGTTTTTTTACCTTGGTCATGTGACTCTGGTGTTTGGAACATCCTGGTAACCACAGGCGACAGGTCCTGATAGGCGGAGCCAACTGATTGACAGGTGAGGTGTACCAAATCTAAAGAGAGAATTTTTTTTTTAATTAAACAACATATGACATCAATCATCACTCTCCACTGGGATTATGATTACCATGGTGATGAGTCATGGTTTCTCCAAAGTAGTGAACATAAACTTACTGGCCACTTTATTAGGTACACCTAGTAGGGTAGGACCCTTCTGACTCAGCCTGAATTCTTCCAGCATGGATCCAACAAGCTCCCTTCTGCTCACCACTGTTGTAAAGATGTTATTGAAGCATCTTGACCCAGTCTGCCCATCCTCCTCTGACCTCTGATCAACAAGGTGTTTCTGTTCCTCCACCATAGAGACTGTAGTGGTGAAAACCCCCAGGAGGGTTCAGCTGGTTCTGAGATGCTGAACCAACAACCACACCACGGTCAAAGTCTCTTAGATCAGCACCTTTGCTCCAACAAGAAACTAAACCACTTCACCATGTCTGCAGGGTTTATATGTTGAGGTGGAGCCACATGATTGGCTGTTTGGAGGAGCAGGCTGTTTGCATTAATGAGCACCTAAGAGTGGCCGGTGAGTGTATACACAAATCAAAAACAGAAACAACAAAATTTCCTCATTACTACAAGAGGTACCATAGCAACCAATTACAGTTAGCTGTGCATTATGGGTATTATCAGAAGGTCTAGACTCTAGAACATGGCTTTGACCATTCAGATTTCTTGGCTGAGACTACTGGATAAAATGAATTCAATACTTTTTAGTAGA
This sequence comes from Hoplostethus mediterraneus, assembly GCA_034670385.1. Taxonomy (NCBI): domain Eukaryota; kingdom Metazoa; phylum Chordata; class Actinopteri; order Trachichthyiformes; family Trachichthyidae; genus Hoplostethus; species Hoplostethus mediterraneus. The sequence continues at coordinate 435,807 of JAXDDW010000131.1, read as the reverse complement.
GGAAACCCCCGTGCCGGTGCACGTGCCTATTCTGGAACTGTTCGTACATTACCACCACAAAACACTGGTTCTCAGGACGCAAAGTTGGTTCCATTCTGGCACCAAAAAGCTGTTGCTCGGGAACCAAGGAACTGTGATGTCATGAGTGATGTCACTCGCCAGAGGCGGGCTTAATCGTCACCAGCAGCGCCGACTGACATGTCCCGGAGGATGCAGCTGACAGCTGGCCAGGCTGGTTGGAGCTGAAAAGCGTCCCAAACACCTTTGGTGCTCCACGGCAGACCTGCCAGGATGGACAGAAGGTGTGCTGGGGGCCCTGGTAAGGTCAGAGTTCCCAGTCCTGATGGCCTGAGGAAAGAAAGAGCCTCAGTCTCCGTTTTGGCTGCGTGATTGCAGATGCACTTGCCTGACCGCAGCAGCTGAAACAGTCCGTTGTTTGGGTGGTGAGGATCCTTCATGATCCTACAGGCTCTGGTTCTGCACCTCCTGGTGTACAAGTCCTGCAGGGTGGGGAGTGTAGTTCCAATAGTGCATTCAGCCGAACACACTACTCTCTGCAGAGTCTTCCTGTCCTGAGTGGAGCTGTTGCCAAACCAGGCAGTGATGCTTCCTGTCAGGATGTTCTCTACAGCTCCAGAGTAGAAGGACTGAAGGATCCTCTGAGAGACTTTAAATTTCCTCAGTTGCCTGAGTTGGTAAAGGCGCTGCCTTGCTTTCCTCACCAGAATGTCAGTGTGTGTGGACCATGTGAGATCTTCGGTGATGTGGACTCTCAGGTATTTATACCTGCTCACCCTCTCCACAGTAGTCCCATTAATCCCCAATGGTGAGTACGTCCTCTGTTGTTGTGCATTCCTAAAGTCCACAATCAGCTCCTCAGTTTTGGTGACATTCAAGAGGAGGCTGTTGTCCTGGCACCAGAGTGACAGATCAGCAACTTCCTCCAGGTAAGCCTTCACGTCGTTGTCGGAGATCAGGCCCACCACCACTGTGTCATCCGCAAACTTGATGATGGAGTTGGAGCTGAAGGGAGTACAGTAGGGGGCTGAGGATGCAACCCTGGGGGGATCCTGTGTTCAGGTTGAAGGGGTTGGAGGTGTGTCTGCCCACCCTGACCTGGGGCCTGGCGGTCAGGAAGTCCAGGATCCAGGCACACAGGGGGGTGTTCAGTCCCAGCTCAATCAGCTTGCCAGCCAGTCTGGTGGGGACTATGGTGTTGAAAGCTGAACTATAATCAATGAACAGCAGTCTCACATAGCCCCCCTTCCGGCTGTCAAGATGAGAGAGTGTGGTGTGCAGTACCTGGGAGACAACATCATCCGTGGATCTGTTTGGACGATAAGCAAACTGCAGGGGGTCCATAGAGCAAGGGAGGAAGGCGCAGATGTAATCCTTTATCAGCCGCTCAAAGCATTTCATGACCACCGAGGTGAGGGCCACCGGTCGGTAGTCATTCAAGCATGCTGGAGAAGCATTCTTAGGCACAGGTACAATAGTTGATCTCTTGAAGCAGGCGGGGACCACAGACTCAGCCAGGGAGAGGTTGAATATTGTGGTGAACACTGGAGCTAGCTGATTAGCACAGGTCTTCAGTACTCGCCCAGATATGCCATCTGGACCAGCAGCTTTCCTGGTGTTCACCCTTGTCAGAGCCCTCCTCACACTGTGCTCAGTCACAGAGAGTGTGTGTTCATCCCTAGCGGTAGAACTCACTTCAGCTGCGCTAACAGTGTTGTTGTTAGTCGGCGAGCTAGCACTGTTGTTGCTAGCCTGAAACTGTGCTTTAAATGAGTTCAGGTCGTCCGCTAGGGATGCGTCAGCACTCACAGTTGCGGGGGGTCTGCCCTGGTAGTCGGTTATAGTCCGTAGCCCCTGCCATAGGCATCTGGTGTCGCGCTGCTCCATCTGCGACTCCACTCTGTCTCTGTACCTCCTCTTGGCCTCCTTCACAGTCCTTCTCAGTCCATAGGATGCTGCCCTGTGCTCGTCCATGTTGCCGGATACAAGACCGGAGTTGTAGGCAGCAGTGCGGCGTTCAAAGCGTCATGGATGGATCTATCAACCCACGGTTTTTGGTTAGGAAAGGACCTAACTTTTACCGTGGGGACCATGGTGTCGGCTAACGTTGCAATGAAGCTCGTAGCTACATCCGTAAACTCGCTGACGTCCCTGGAATTGGATTGGAACATGTCCCAGTCGACGTCACACAGAGCGTCCTGTAGCTCGGCCTCTGATTGGTCAGACCACCGCTTCACGTCCCTCGTCACTACCGCTTCCCGTGCTATCCTTTGTTTATACTCCGGTAGCAGGAAAATGGCGGCATGATCTGATTTGCCGAACGGAGGGAGAGAGACAGCCTTGTAGCCTCTCTTGAACGGCGTATAGCTGTGGTCCAACGTTCTTTCCCCTCTGGTAGCACACGTGATGTGCTGGTGAAAGTTCGGCATGACTTTTTTTAGGTTTGCCCTATTAAAGTCTCCAGCCACCACCATAGCCGCGTCGGGATGCTTGTTCTGATGCCGACATAACACATCCTGTAGGTCCGATAGTGCTACGTTGGTGTCCTCTTGTGGTGGTATGTAGACGGCTGTGGTGATGACCGAGCTGAACTCCCGGGGAAGGTAGAATGGATGGCATGAGATAGTCAGATGTTCCAGGTTAGACGAGCAGGAACGAGAAAGAGTCTTGATGTCCTTGGGGTTGCACCACTTGTTGGTCAAGAAGCAAACCCCTCCACCCTTGGATTTGCCAGACTCTACCATTCTATCCGCACGGAAAACAGAGAAGGACTCGGTTGGGCATATGGCTCGATCCGGCACCAGCGGGGTCAGCCATGTTTCCGTCAGACAAAAGATGTTGCACTCCCTCACGTCCCGTTGGAATCTAATCCTCGCCCTAACATCATCCAACTTATTTACCAGAGACTGGACGTTAGCAAGAAGGATGCTGGGCAGAGGTGGACGGTGGGCTTGATCTCTCTTCGTCTCCCCATAGATGCGTCTCCACTGTTGTTGTTGTGGCTCGCTCGTAAGATCTCCGCTGGATCAATGGAAAAAGTGGATGAAAACTTTTGTTTTATGCAAAAGTTTATGTCCAAAAGTGTGCTACGGTCGTAGGATGTTAGTGCCGATGTGTTTGTGCAAAAAAAGATATCAAAAACAAACTAAAAAAACGCACAATCTCTGCGGAGCTACCACGACGGCGTCTAGACACGGTCCGTCAAGATCGGGTCGCCTCTTACGTCTGTGACAAAAAAAACAGCATGCTTTTTAGTTTTGCAAGAAAAATTTAAAATAATTAGTGATTGGTGGAAAAGTCGGCCGGTTCTGAAGAAGGTTAGCTGGTTCCAGTGCTCAGCACCAGCCAGGAACTGTGTTGGTGGAAAAGCACTGTGTGTGTGTGTATTGAGATAAATGTTGTTTTGTTTTAAAGTCGTTCAGGCCCGGTGACTCAGTAACCAATCACAGGCTGGCATCAAGATGATGATGATGATTTGACAGGTGAAACACACACACACACACACACACACACACACACACACACACACACACACACACACACACTCTCTCTCTTTGTGTGTGTGTGTCTCTCTCTCTCTCCCTGTCAATTTCATTTTTCAATTTGCTTCATTGCCAAACCATGAATCAATCAATCAATAAAATAATAATATATAAAGAAAAAAAACAAAACAATAATAGGTAAAGTCATGAAACCTGGAATAACCTGGAAGAAGTTTCTCTCTCTCTAATGTGTTTGTTTTTCTGATTCTGTATTTTGTTAAAGTTTGTTTTTCTTTTAGACTTTTAGTTTTGATCCTCTGCAAGTTGAATCTCTGTTCAGGGCCTTTGATCACCATCTGTTTTCATCTCTTCATTGTCAATTCAATTCCATTCAATTCAATTTACAGTTTATAGAATATTCAGATATATATTACATATTACAGGATATGTAATATTACAGATCTGGTCAGGATCTGTCAGAGTGGAGATACTCAGCCAATTTATATTCTCTGTTTAGGGCCAAGTAACAATTTAGTCTCCTTTGGGTTTTTGTTTCACTTCTCCAATGTTCTAAATATTTCATCATTTCATCATCATCATTTATCAGTGTTGCTGTTGGTTGATTAATGAGGTCTGGTTTTCTCTTCAAGGGCAGAGGATTTAAAAGTAGCTCATTGGTGCTCATAGCATCAGAAAATTTAAGATGCAGGATTGTTATTAGGACAGATTAAATCTGCTCTAGTCACATTTTACTGTAAAATATTAAAGCTGCTCTAGTCACATTTTACTGTAAAATGTTAAAGCTACTCTAGTCAAAACCTTACTGTAAAATATTAACCGGTTCTAGTGAGATTTGACTGTAAAATATTTAACTCCTCTAGTGAGATTTGACTGTAAAATATTAAAGCTGCTCTAGTCACATTTTAATGTAAAATATTAAAGCTGCTCTAGTCAGATTTGACTGTAAAATATTTAACTCCTCTAGTGAGATTTGACTGTAAAATATTAAAGCTGCTCTAGTCAAAACCTTACTGTAAAATATTTAACTGTCTAGTCAGATTTGACTGTAAAATATTTAACTCCTCTAGTCAGATTTGACTGTAAATTATTAAACTTCTCTAGTCACATTTGACTGTAAAATATTAAAGCTGCTCTAGTCAAAACCTCACTGTAAAATATTAAACGGCTCTCGTCAGATTTGACTGTAAAATATTTAACTCCTCTAGTCAGATTTGACTGTAAAATATTAAACTGCTCTAGTCAGATTTGACTGTAAAATATTAAACTGCTCTAGTCAGATTTGACTGTAAAATATTAAACTGCTCTAGTCAGATTTGACTGTAAAATATTAAACTGCTCTAGTGAGATTTGACTGTAAAATATTAAACGGCTCTCGTCAGATTTGACTGTAAAATATTAAACTGCTCTAGTCAGATTTGACTGTAAAATATTAAACGGCTCTAGTCAGATTTGACTGTAAAATATTAAACTGCTCTAGTCAGATTTGACTGTAAAATATTAAACTGCTCTAGTCAGATTTGACTGTAAAATATTAAACTGCTCTAGTCAGATTTGACTGTAAAATATTTAACTCCTCCAGTCAGATTTGACTGTAAAATATTTAACTGCCTCCAGTCAGATTTGACTGTAAAATATTTAACTGCTCTAGTCAGATTTGACTGTAAAATATTAAACTGCTCTAGTCAGATTTGACTGTAAAATATTTAACTCCTCCAGTCAGATTTGACTGTAAAATATTAAACTGCTCTAGTCAGATTTGACTGTAAAATATTTAACAGGTCTAGTCAGATTTTAGTGTGTCTAGTTTAACATCTTTACAGTGGCTGCTGATGGGCAATGGCTGTGTGTGTGTGTGTGTCTTACATGTTCCAGGCATGCAGGTCATGGTAGATGGGCAGAGCTCTACCATTCTCACTGCCGAACCTCCTATCTCTATAGGAGGAACGGTTACCATGGAAACCTGGAGAGAGACAGGTAGACAGTCAGACTGGTAGACAGTCAGACTGGTAAAGAGTCAGACAGGTAAAGAGTCAGACAGGGAGAGAGACAGACAGGTAGACAGTCAGACAGGTAGACAGTCAGACAGGTAAAGAGTCAGACAGGTAAAGAGTCAGACAGGGAGAGAGACAGACAGGTAGACAGTCAGACAGGTAGACAGTCAGACAGGTAAAGAGTCAGACAGGGAGAGAGAAAAGACAGGTAGAGAGACAGACAGGTAGACAGTCAGACAGGTAAAGAGTCAGACAGGGAGAGAGACAGACAGGTAGAGAGACAGACAGACAGCATTTAAAGCAGCTTCAAGTTAGACATTCTTCCTTCAGAATGAAAGAAAAGTTTAAAAAAACTTAGATCTTAAGAAGTTAGATCTTTTATGAAATATACTTGCCTGTGTGTGTGTGTGTGTGTGTGTGTGTGTGTGTGTGTGTGTGTGTGTGTCTGAAACCTCCATAGATTTTTAAAACCAGATTACTTCCATCCTATTACTGGACACTGCAGGTTAACACACACAGAAGCAGAAGATAGATGAAATATCATAATTCTCTTGGACCAAACTTAATTCAATATTTCAATATTTAACTCACACTTAATTAGGGAGGTGTGTGTGTGTGTGTGTGTGTTCGACAGAGAAATTAATTTGGGGATTTTCTCTGTCTTCAGTAATTGAGATTAGTCTCTATTTGACTCTCTCTGTCTGTCTCTCTCTCTCTCGGTCTGTCTGTCTGTCTCTCTTTCTGTCTGTCTCTCCTAACTTTACTCTCACTATTAGAGTTGATTCTCCTCCTATTTCTCATTCTGTATTCCTCTCTACATTTTTATTAGTATTAAATAATTTCCCCAGAATTCATCAGTGTTTCAGGACCAGTGACCTCTGACCTTGATTCTACATCACCATTGAAATGCTTACTTCTTAGCACTATTAGCATTCAACCCTGAAAGCAATGACCACTGCTAGCCACAAGCTACAGTAAGTTGACCAATATTAGGGAACAAAGCTTTTAGATAGGCAAACTACAATCACCCGCAACACAGGCTGGTTAGCATAGTTAGCATAGTTAGCCTCTACACTGAAGACTATGACTGCTACCTGTTAACTACTTAGCTTGTTGCTAGTGGAGCCTACCGGATTGCTTGAAGAACGCTAACAATGCTAGCTTTTTAACATGATTATTTTTTTTATTTTTAAAAAAAATAAAAATTACAAATACATACATTACATATATATATATACACAAAATTAGAAAAAAAAACATACTAAGAAATGTAAAATTGTTTTTCTTTTTTACCTGTTGGTCTGATTCACTGGGAAGGACAGAACCATCCGTTATCAGAACAGCTCTAGAGATAGACCTGGACAGACAGACAGACAGACAGGCAGACAGACAGGCAGACAGACAATTCTTATTTCATCATCTGGAATAAAAAAAAACAGAAAAACTCTCTGACTCAAACAACGGCAGTCAAACGTCAGAATGTTTCCAACATGGCCGCTGATTGACAGACCAATCCTGGTCCAATCCTTGATTGGCTTTTCCTGACCTGGTGGGTGTGGTCATGTGTTTCCGCTCCGCCCCCACGTAGCCTTCCTCCACCACAAAATGGCTGCAGCTTATTCGCTGGCCCCGGCTGTCAATCACTGCCTTGCACCTGGAAGGGGGAGGAGACAGATGACTGACAGCAGCTTAATATCCAATCACCTTCAAGGCCGCGTTGAGGATGTTTGGAGGGAAGGGCGACGATGAAGACGATGATGATTGTAACTTTAGTTAGGGTTATATTTTTTCTGTGTGTTCTGATTCATATTTTTATTATTAGACTATTAAACATTTGGTTATATTAATATAATATATATTATATTATACCAGGGGTTTTCAAAGTGTAAGACAGTGAGCCTCCCTTCAGAGAACATCAAGTCATCGGGGCCTCCCCCATTTTAATAAAAGGCATAATAATAATAATTATAATTATAATTACTACACTTTCTGATTTGTTGAGTGAGTATCTCGATTGCATCAGCTGGAAGGAACGCCAGGCTTCAGCACATGAAAATGAACTTGCTTGACATTATTATGTATGAAACTGGCAATCAGATTTATTTACTTATTAATCGAAGGTGCCGGCGTTCCGGATCGTTCCGGCCCACTTTAACTCAACCCACTGGTGCGTAACGCTGCTTCCCGACACCAAGCGTCAGGGCTGACCCGTTAAGTAAGTTTATAACACGCTCTGGGAAAAATACACATTGTTCACTCGTTTTAACCCTACATGGATACACAGCCTCTCTACCTTAATGGGAGCGGCAGCGCTTCATTAGTAAAATAAGAGATGCCGGCTCAACTTCAGTACTGGGCAGCGTTGAGTCTGCGTCTTGGCTGCACTCAGACGGTGGATGTTACTGATGACAGGAACAAGCGCAGGTCGTCCTCCACCTGCTTTTAATCAGATGTTTCCTTTCAAAATAATTTGACACGTCTGCTGTCAGGATTATTAAAATTGAAATATTATTAAATTTGATTTTATTCTTTTCCAGAAAGCATAAATAATTTTATTTTAAACAAAATATTTCCCTGCTTTTTTTTTTCACGCCTCCCCTGAAACTCTTTGGCGCCCCCCAGGGGAGGTGCGCCTCACACTTTGAAAACCCCTGTATTATACTAATTAATGTTAGCTCCATCTTTAATCAGACTTACGGACTGTGTGGCTTTCCATATTGACTTTTCTTTCTTTCTTGACTTTTCTTTCTACCATGTGTCCTTCAGGGCCTCCATACATCTTCAACCTGAATCAACCTTGTTGTTGAAAGGCTGATCAGAGCTTGAAACTATGTTAGAAATGTTCCTTCATCCAGCTGCTGCTCACATCCTCTTTTCTGTTTTATTAATATAGTTAATATAATATAGAGATATTAAACAACATACCAGAGCCTCTAGAGGCAGGCAGGTTCCTGCTGAAGACCCAGATCCTGATCATGTGACCACTGACATCATAGTACTGCAGTGTGTCTGTCTGTGTTTAATGTTGCAGATGAATGAACTGTTGTTGTACATCTTAGCTGAGTCACTACTTAATAAAGTACTCTCTACTTAATAAAGTACTCACTACTAGGATTTGCATAAAATACTTTTGCAACATTGAAACTGAATTTCAGTCAGTGAAGTAAAGGGTTTACTTTTTAGAAGATTCAGATACAAAACATGGAATTCACACACACGCTGATACACACACACGCTGATACACACACACACACACACACTGATACACACACACAAATACACACTGATAGACACACGCACGCTGCTAAAACCTATTATTGGGAATAATGATGCGCATAAAGGCTCATCCATAACCTCTTGACACACACACACACACACACACACACACACACACACACACACACACACACACACACACACACACACACACACACACACACACACACACACACACACACACACACACACACACACACACACACCTTTTCGGGGGTCATCAATGCTGGAAGGTCACACACATATACATAATAGACAGATGATAGAGAGAGACACAGTCAAGGTGTCCTCTGACATCGCTCACTGCCTGTTAGCATTCAGCTAGCACTGTTAGCTAGCTAGCACTGTTAGCTAGGTAGCACTGTTAGCTAGCTAGCACTGAAAACAATGGTCACAGCTAACTAGAAGAACTCTGATCACACTGATCTGGATCACCACAAAGATCTCAATTATTTCTTGGCCCAAGGCCGATTGGTTCATGGAAATATCCTGCTGACAGACAGACAGGCAGGCAGACGGGCAGACAGACAGGCAGACAGACAGACAGACAGACAGGCAGACGGGTGAAAACGAACTACATTCTCCACGTTGTTACATTAAGCTAAAACAAAGCTGTGTGGTTAGCATGGTTAGCATCCCTCACTGAAACACAGTACTGCTAGCTACAAGCTGCATTCCTTAAACCAGCTAATGAGCTAGCTTGCGGCTAGCAGGAGCCAACATGCTAACAACACTAACATGCTGCTGTCATAGTGAGTGCACACGTCTCCCTTCACTATCATCTGTCTATGTGTGTGTGTGTGTGAGACCTTCTAGCATTGGTGACCCCAAAAAAGTGTGTGTGTGTGTGCATGCGGTGTGTGTACGTGTGTGTGTGCGGTGTGTGTGTGTGTGCATTCGGTGTGTGTGCGGTGTGTGCATTCGGTGTGTGTGTGTGCATTCGGTGTGTGTGTGTGTGCATGCGGTGTGTGCGTGCGGTGTGTGTGTGTGTGCGTGCGGTGTGTGTGTGCGTGCGGTGTGTGTGTGCGTGCGGTGTGTGCGTGCGGTGTGTGTGTGTGCGCGGTGTGTGTGTGTGTGCGGTGTGTGTGTGTGTGCGTGCGGTGTGTGTGTGTGTGCGGTGTGTGTGTGTGCATGCGGTGTGTGTGTGTCCAAGGCCCTGACAGTCAGTCAGTCATTTAATCAACTGGTCGACGAGGCAGCAAATAATGATAGAGAGACAAAGAGAGACATGAAGAGGAGGAGGTGAAGATGAGGAGAAGATGAAGAAGAGGTGAAGATGACGAGGAGCAGGTGAGGATGAAGATGAGGAGTAGAGGTTAAATTATGATGTTAATTTCCCCTCCATGAATTGAATATTTCTCTGATCATAAATTACCTTCCTATGACTGCTCTTAACACACAGGAAGGTCACACACACACACACACACACACACACACACACACACACACACACACACACACACACACACACACACACACACACACACACACACACACACACACACACACACACACACACAGCTCTATCCCCTCAGTTTCCTCCCTGTCTGGAAGAGAAATTGATTTATTTTTTTATTTTTTAAGCCACAAATCATTGTATTAGTATTTTTATTGTCACTATTATTATTATTAGTGTGCTTGCTTCAGCACCGATCAGCCATAACATTAAACCACCTGCCTAATATTGTGTCGGTCCAAACCAGCTCTGACCCGTCGAGGCCTGGACTCCACCAGACCTCTGAAGGTGTCCTGTGGTCTCTGGCACCAAGACCTTAGCAGCAGATCCTGTAAGTCCTGTAAGTTGTGAGGTGGATCCTCCATGGACCGGACTTGTTTTTACACCACATCCCACAGATGCTCCATCGGATTGAGATCTGGGGGATTTGGAGGCCAAGTCACCTTGAACTCTTTGTCATGTTCCTCCATTCCTGAACAATGTCTGCAGTGTGGCAGAAAGAGGCCACTGCCATCAGGGAACACCGTCACCATGAAGGGGTGTACCTGGTCTGCAACATGTTGAGGTAGGAGGTACGAGTCAAAGTAACATCCACATGAACACCAGGACCCAAGGTTTCCCAGAGAACATTGTCCAGAGCATCACACTGCCTCCGCCGGCTTGCCTTCTTCCCATAATGCATCCTGGTACCATCTCTTCCCCAGGTAAACGACGCACATGCACCCGCCTGTCCTCATGATATAAAAGAAAACATTGATCAGACCAGGCCACCTTCTTCCATCGCTCCATGGTCCAGTTCTGATGCTCCATGGTCCAGTTCTGATGCTCCATGGTCCAGTTCTGATGCTCCATGGTCCAGTTCTGATGCTCCATGGTCCAGTTCTGATGCTCACCTGTCCATTGGAGGATCTTTCGGCGGTGGACGGGTCAGCATGGTCACTCTGACCGGTCTGAGGCTGCACAGCCGCATACACAGCAGCTGTGATGCACTGTGTGTCCTGACACCTTTCTATCATAGCAGCATTAACTGGTTCAGCAATTTGTGCTGCAGTAGCTCTTCTGAGGGATCGGACCAGACGGGCTAGCCTTCACTCCCCACCAGCATCAATGAGCCTTGGGCGCCCATGACCCTGTCACCGGTTCACCGGTTGTCCTTCCTTGGACCACTTTTGGTCGGTACTAACCGCTGCATACCGGGAACACCACACAAGACCTGCTGTCTGGAGATGCTCTGACCCAGTCGTCTAGTCAAAGTCTCTCAGATCTTTACGCTTGCCCATTTTTCCTGCTTCCAACAACTTCAAGAACTGACTGTTGACTTGCTTCCCAACACATCCCACGTATGAGATAATCCATGTTATTCACCTGTCAGTGGTTTTAATGTTCTGGTACTTACTTATTTATGTTTTAATCAAATCATATATGTCTACAAATATGATTTGATGGAGAAAGTTTCCATACAAATACTTTTTACAACTATTTATACTTTTAATACTTTCAATATGTTTAATACTATGATTTCTGTTATTTTCAATACTATTACTACAGCTATAAATGCTACTACTTTTTCGGTTAATACTTCAACTACTGTTTCTGCTACTACTTTTGCTACTACTCCTGCTACTACATCTACTACTACTTCTACCATTACTACTTTTGCTAATACTTAAACTACTATTACTGCTACAACTACTGCTACTACTTTTGCTGTTACTACTCCTGCTACTACATCTACTACTACTTCTACCATTACTACTTCTGCTAATACTTAAACTACTATTACTGCTACAACTACTGCTACTATGTTTGCTACTACTACTGCCGTTACTACTCCTGCTACTACATCTGCTACTACTTCTACATTACTACTTCTGCTAATACTTAAACTACTACTACTTCTACTGCAGCTATTACGAACAGCCAGGGTCACATTGGACCGTCTGTCTCCCTCTGGTGGCTCATGTGACCCTGACTGTCTTTGACAGACCAGAGACAATTTGTGGTTTACTGATGACTGAATAGAAAACACAAACCACTACTTCTGCTAATACTTCAACTATTACTACTTCTGCTAGTACTACTTCAGCTAATACTACTACGTCTGCTACTACTACTGCTGGTGCTGCTATTACTTCTGCTTTTACTACTTTACTACGACTATGATTTATTAACACAGTATCTTTCTGATTAAATTGACTTTAAAAAGCATTTTTAAGCTGAAGCAAGTACACACATTTTCTTCAGGAAATGTCACCTTTTCTAGTTATAATTACCATTGTTACTATTATTACCATTGTCACTATTGTTATTAGTATTAGTATTAGCATTATTATTATTAGTTACTATTATTACAATTGTCACTATTGTTATTAGTATTAGTATTAGCATTATTATTATTAGTTACTATTATTACAATTGTTACCATTATTATTATTATTATTATTATTACTATTATTACCATTATTAGTATTATTTTTATTATTATTGTTATCAAAATTGCTACTATTATTGTTTTAGCTTTGTAACACCAATGTTGGTATGCAGAACCTAAATACACAAATGATCTATAAAAGGGTTAATTAGGATAAACAATATGGCTGCCATCAACCAATGAATTTGACAATGGGCGTGGCCTAACACAACCGTGGCCATAGCTCAATGAGCATTTGTGCAATCAACCCAAACCTTGGTAAACGTGTTCAACAACCAACGACAACCAATCCCCCTAAAGAGATCCACCTCACTGCAATTCAGATATATTAGAATCTGTAGTAGTAATAGTAGTAGTAGCAGCAGTACTAACAGTAGTAGTAGTAGTACTAACAGTAGTAGTAGTAGTAGTAGTAGCAGCTGTAGTAGTAGCAGTAGTAATAGTACTGACAGTAGTAGTAGTAGTAGCATTAACAATAGTAGTTTTAACAGTAGTAGAAGCAGTACTAACAGTAGTAGTAGTAGTAGTAGTAGCACTAGTAGCAGTAATAATAGCAGTAGTACTAGCAATAGTAATAGTATTTGTGGTTGCTAGGAAACAACATGGTCCAGTTGAGTTGCTGCAAGCTGCCAACCAGCCAAGATCAAAGACAACACACACTCTCCTGTTCCAACAGTTCAAAGGTTGTTACTGTGTGTGGCTAAACTACTCAGACAGCCAAGACACGCACACGCACACGCACACACACGCACACGCACACGCACGCACACGCACACGCGCACACGCACACGCACACGCACACGCGCACGCGCACGCGCACGCGCACACGCACACGCACACACGCACACGCACACACACAGCCTTTGTTCTTTTACTTGATGAAAATCAATTAACAAGTTAAAATGAAATGCTGAATCAGTCAACATGGAGGAAAGTAGAGGAGAGAGTCAGCCATGGGTTCCATCAGGGGTCATCAGGGGTCATCAGGGGTCATCAAGGGCCAGAATGTCCCTCAGCAGACACCGGGGGGTTTCAGACTCCTAACCCTATACTGCAGCCAGCCACCAGGGGGCGATCCAGATATTTTGGCTTCACTTTTGGGGAACTGTCCCGCTGTCCATCAGTGGCAAGCCAACATGTCAGAAACAGCAGCTCTTATGAAGACTGGACTGACGAGGATTCATCATGCCAACTTCAGTACTGCTGCACCTGAACGCCTCAACGCAACGATCGCTGTTGCGAAAGAAGACGATCTTAGTCACCATGACACAAGACATGCAGAGTCTGAGCAGTCAGAGAACAAGAGAGGGAAACAAGTCTCTTCTCTCCAAACATAACCAACCGTGTACCGACGCTGAGGTTCTTAAGGAGTTCATGGTCACGGTTCTGGAGGAACTTGCCCCCGACAGGATAATTGCCGCCGTGTCCACGACTTGGCAGAGGACGTCCAGCGACTTGTACTTGCTCATCACATATAACTGCCTACTGACGAGTCCACTGACAACACCGACATTTCCCAGTTGTGTTTGATCAGATATTTCCATCTCAATTGTTTTGGGGGTATATTATTGCTTCAATATTGGAAGAACAGAAATACTAGATATTCTAAATACCTCCTCACACTTTCTGATTTCATTTGTACTCTGCGGCCGGATGGGAAGCTTTGGTGGGCCGGATGTGGCCCGCGGGCCGCCAGTTGACAATCCATGGGTTACATGTTCCAGTGTATGCATTGTAGTAGTCGTAGTACTAGTGATGGCAGTACTAGTAGTGGTACCTGTTAGTGTCCTTGTCGACCACCACACAGTGCACCGAGTGGCGTAGGCAGTAGATTCCTCCAAACACAGCACACATCCTGAAACACAACATACAACACACATGTAGTAGTAGTACAAACAGTCGTACTAACAGTAGTAGTGGTAGTACCAGCAGTAGTAGTAGTAGTAGTATCAGTAGTATTATTAGTAGCAGCAGAAATAATAGTAGCAGTAACATAGTTATAATACTAACAGTAGTAGTAGTAGAAACAGTGGTACTAACAGTGGTAGTAGTGTAGTAAAATAATTATCATTGCTTTGCTGTATTTTACTTTATGCACTTTGATGTATTTTTATTAAGCAATTTTATAATGGAAAAAAAATGTCAGGCTGACAGATATAAAAAGTGTGTTTTTTATTAACCATATAACCTTCACAAGTATGTAAAAAAAGTGTGTTTTTTATTAACCATATAACCTTCACAAGTATGTAAAGTGTGTTTTGATTGAAACGTGTAACCTACAAGAAAAACCCAAAATAAGCATAAAGGTTTGAAAGATGCAGGTTGAGTCCTCATGAGAAGGTGAATAGAACAGTGAGATGGTGTGTGTAGTGAAGTCATGATGGTTGACTCGGAGCACAGCATGGTGCTCAGGACGACGCGCTCCCATGTAAGAGTTGGTGGACTTTTATTTTTCTGCTGATCAAGGAAAACGTCTGCTGACATTGAGTTAACATTGCCAGAAGGGGATATGAGGCGAGGCCGCGTGTATGAGAGCCACCATGCCTTGCTGTGTACTACAGTGAGAGCTGGTATTTGGGATATATAAGATCATGCACATACAGCTTTTGTCAGTCTGGTTCCGGAGCCGACTCAGGTTTTGTGTCTGTGAAGAATAAAACTCTATGCATCGAACTCTGAACTTCTCCAGTGATTTATTTTGAACCTGTTTGAGACTCTAGTAACTGTTGAACTTTCGGAATCGTAAAGAAGATCAAGTGTTGGTGGGGAGGTCCGGTCACAACACTGGCCTGATACTTGGACCTCTTTCTCCTACATCAGTAGTAGTACTAACATGAGTAGTAGTAACAGTAGTACCAACAGTGGTAGTAGTACTAACAGTAGTAGTAGTAGTACTAACAGTAGTAGTAGTAGTAGTAACAGTAGTACTAACAGTAGTAGTACTAACAGTAGTACCAGTATGTTAGTTGGTCCTGGTCAGACGAACCAAGCGCTCCCTCTGGCTGGCGTCAGACCAGACCAGCCTGGGGAGCGCTTGGTTCGTGTCACCTGGCCTGCCGGTCTCGAACCAAACGCACCTCAACGGTCTCTCCCTCTTTCTCTCTTTCTCCCCCTCTTTCTCACCCTCCTCCTCTTTCTCTCCCTCTTTCTCACCCGTTTCTTCTCGTTGTCTCTAATTAATAACATGATCAAATTATGGCTCACTTCATAAATCAAAGGCACTCACTCACTCACTCACTCACTCACTCACTCACTCACTCACTCACTCACTCACTCACTCACTCACTCACTCACTCACTCACTCACTCACTCACTCACTCACTCACTCACTCACTCACTCACTCACTCACTCACTCACTCACTCCTTAACACACTCTCTCTCTCTCTCTCTCTCTCTCACACACACACACACACACACACACCTTAACACCCTCTCTCTCACACACACCTTAACACGCTCTCTCTCACACAGACACACACACCTTAACACACTCTCTCTCTCTCCTCACACAAAACACACACACACACACACCTTAACACCTCTCTCTCTCACACACACACACACACCTTAACACTAACTCTCTCTCTCTCTCTCTCTCACACACACACACACTTAACACTCTCTCTCTCCACACACACACACCTTAACAGCTCTCTCTCTCACACACGGACACACACACCTTAACACACTCTCTCTCTCTCACACACACACACACACCTTAACACTCACTCTCTCTCTCTCTCTCTCTCTCACACACACACACACACCTTAACACTCACCTCTCTCCTCTCTCTCTCTCACACACACACACACCTTAACACCTCTCTCTCACACACACACACACCTTAACACGCTCTCTCTCTCACACACAGACACACACACCTTAACACACTCTCTCTCTCTCACACACACACACACACACCTTAACACTCTCTCTCTCTCTCTCTCCACACACACACACACACACACACCTCTCCAGTTAGAGTGAACACATCTCTCAGGACGATGACACCATCAGTAACCCTCCCTTCTGTGTGTGTGTGTGTGTGTTGGGGGGCTGCGACCTTTCCTCCAGAGCTAACATAGTCACTGTCCCAGACACACACACACACACACACACACACACACACACACACACACACACACACACACACACTAATAGCAATCTGTCCATCAGCTCACGTTAATTACACTGTCCAGTGTTTTCATCTCTTCTTAAGATGGCGAGCCAAATTATTACACACACACACACACACACACACACACACACAATCACTCACACACACACACACACACACACACACACACACACACACACACACACACACACACACACAATCACTCACACATGAACAGGAACAAATGATCGTTGTTCGCCGGTGTGTGTGTGTGTGTGTGTGCCCACCCCTTGATTAAAAGAAAAAGCATTAAGTGCAGAGAAGATGAGAAATGAGATAACGCACACGCACACGCACGCGCACACGCACACGCACGCGCACACGCAGCAAGGTAATACTGTACAGCTGATCATCTATAGATCTATTGATCTATTGACTCAGATCTCCTTGTGTGTAAAGACATGTGGATCCTTCAATCAATAAATTGAGGCTCCTCCTTTATCAGGATGACTAGGAGGAACTAGAGCCACTGATCTCTGATCGGTCTCCATCTTCCTGGAGGATTTCCTGCCAGTCCACCTGACAGAACTGTCAGGTGACACTGACAACTGACGGCCTGACAGTCTGGTCAAGATGTCACAGTTCCCTTGCTGATGTTGATGGTCCAGGTCCAGAGGAGGAACACCAGACCAGACACTCCACCTCCATGCTTGACTGTAGGGAGGTTAGTTTGGTGGTGGACCGTTCTGGGTTGTCACCCAACACTTGAATGTTGGACTCATCGGTCTCCAGACTCCAGAAACCTCCAGGTCTGTCCTGGTTTCTCTGGAGACATTGGAGGTTCTTCCTGGCTTCCCTTGCATGAAAGCCATCTCTACTCTGATGTTTTCTTGTTGATGGATGCAGTAGTGGAGGCTTGTAGGTCTCTGGATGTTATTCTTTTTTACTAGTTTTAATATTTGTCTCGTCTCTCGCTGATGTTTCAGGAGGACGTTCACTCCTAGCCAGAGTCTCTGTGGTGTTAAATTCTCTCCATCTGTATATTATTTGTGATTACTGATCAGTCACTACTCTCTTCCTGAGGTCTCCTTAGATCATCTTTCAGCTGCATGGAAACACCAACCTGACCATGTATCACGGGATGGGACATTCCGCTGTGGGCGGAGCCTGGAGCCTGAGTGTCGAGTGATGATCCATGTCTGCTGGGCGTTCTCTGTTAATAAAGTGTTTGTGAACCCTTCTGACCTGCATTCCTGGGTACATGTCTCCTAAGATATGGTCTGTTCTTCATCTAAGTAAAAAACAAATTGATAAACACAATGTGTTTAATTTGTACTTTTACATATTTGTATATTCTCTCAATTTGATGTTATTATTAATTGAAGAATGTCATAAGTAAGCCATACAGGAAGACATAGATACAATTACGGCTCAAAATTGAGTTCCTCAGAAAAACAGCAATTAGAGAGCAAATTAAAAGATGACACTGAACTATTACAAGTGTCTCTACAAAAGGGCAAATTGGCGCCCACTAAATCGAACAAGATCAGTGTCAGTAGTGAAGACGAACTCTCAAGGTGAAACAACTGGATTGGATTTTCAGCTAAACAGAGGAACAAAGAACCAAATTAACAGAAGACTGTAGAGATCGACCTTTCAGCCTGCATGTCCGATTTGGATAGAGGTTAGTCTTGTAACGATAAAAAGACTGAAGTGATGGTTTTTGGTGGCACCGCTGGGACCCCCCCCTGTTGATCTGGGTTTCCTGGCACAGGTGGTCAAACCCACCGTCACTAACCTGGGGTTTAAAGTGGACTCTGATCTTAAGCTCGACAACCAGATCAGGTCAGTTGTTAAATCGAGCTTTTTCCAGTTGAGGCAGCTGGCCAAAATAAAGCCAATCCTTCCGAGGCAACTTTTTGAGACAGTAATCCACGCCTTTGTTACTACTCGGCTGGACTACTGTAACGCCCTCTATGTGGGGGTTAGTGCGTCCTCCATAGCCCGTCTTCAGAGGGTTCAAAATGCTGCTGCACGTCTTTTAACTGGCACACGGAAATATGAGCACATTTCCCCCATTCTAGCCTCACTCCACTGGCTGCCCATACATTCTAGAATCCATTTTAAAATGATTTTAATTGCTTTTAAATCCCTCAATGGCCTTGCCCCGCCCCACCTCTCTGAGCTTCTACACCCATATGCACCCACCCGCTCTCTCAGGTCAGCTGACCAGCTGCTCCTCGTGCCAAAAACTAAGAGGAAGCTCAGAGGGGATCGAGCTTTGGATCTGCCTCTCCACATCAGACAGGCCTCTTCTCTGTCTGTTTTTAAATCCCTTCTTGAAACCCATCTTTTCTCCTTGGCCTTTAACACTATGCGAGACGTTGACTTTCATTTTATTTTATTTTATTTTCATTTATTTCTTTTTGATTTGATTTTATTGTTTCTCTTATTGTGTGGCTGCTATTTATACTTATGCTTCATTTTTTTATTGCAATTTCTTGTGAACCATTTATTTACTATGTCTTTATTTATCCTGTACAGCACTTTGGTCCACTGTGGTTGTTTTTAAAGTGCTTAACAAATAAAGTTGGATTGGATTGGAGTTGGATTGTGCTCCCACCCACCCTGCCAATGAATTAAACTAAAGTGGACCTGCTGCATTTGAAGGTCTGGTATAAGCAATGTCCTCATAAGACTGGGGCGAGGTCATCAGCGGAAACTATATTCTATCCTATATCCACAAGTCAACATTTTATCATGTCATGTTCAGCATGTCTGAATGTATTTACAAAAAGAGTTCATGTTATAATGCATGTAACATAATGTAGACTCTGGCCTATAGAACAACCTGGGTCAACAGGAGGCCGAGGCAAACAAATGGCTTTCAGAGAATGAAACCTTGATTATGAAGAGTGCCAACCAGGGTGGTGCAGTAGTGGTCTGGGGCACCACCAGGAAGCCCTCCGCCGACTTAGTAACCCTCTTTATTACCAACTTCTCGCTACAAATCCTATTGCATGTATGAACAAGGAATTGGGAGAGGCTCAGGAGGAGAAAGTCATCAAGTTCAAGAGTTTTATTGGCCATTTGCGACAAGTACAGTGACAAGTCCAGTGTTAAAGTGAACAGTGCCAAGTAGATAGATAGTAGTGTGAATGGGAATGGATAAGGTGGATAAAGTGCAGGGTGCTAGGTGATAAGTGGTGAGGTCCTCAGTTGAGTTGTAGAGGGGGAGGTGAGGTGTTAAAAGGTCTGATGGTGGCCGTCAGGAAAGACTTCCTGTCTCTGTCACACCGTGGTGGGATCAGTCTATGGCTGAATAAGCTTCATAACCATGGCATGGAGGGGGTGGGAGACATTCTCCATGATGACCAGCATCCTTCTCTCTCCACCTCCTCCAGGGTGTCCAGGTTAATGCTAACAACAGAGCCAGCCTTCCTGATCAGCTTGTTCAGTCTGTTGGTATCCTTGGTCCTTGGTGTTAGTGCCCCAACACACCACCGCAAAGAAGATGACACTGGCCACAAATATGTTGAAGGACCTGAGCCTCCTCAGGAAGTAGAGTCAGGCTCTGACCCTTCTTGTACAGGGGCCTCAGTGTTGCCTGGCCCATTCCAGTTTGTTGTCCAGGTGAACTCCCAGGTACTTGTAGGACCCGACCGTCTCCACATCCATCCCCTGGATGGAGACCGGTGTTGGCTGGGCCCTAGTCCTCCTGAAGTCCACAACCTATCTCCTTTGATTTGGTGATGTTGAGCTGTAGGTGATTCTGCTCGCACCACACCACAAAGTCCTCCACCGGGCCTCTGTAATCCTCCTCCTGTCCTCCCCTGATGCACCTCACTATTGCAGAGTCGTCTGAGTTCTTCTGTAGGTGGCATGTTTCAGAGTTGAACCTGAAGTCAGAGGTGTAGAGGGTGGAGGAGGGGGGACAGGACCGTCCTCTGTGGGGCCCCTGTGTTGTTCACTGCCTGATCTGACACACAGCTCTGTAGCCACACAAGTTGTGGTCTGCCAGTCAGGTAGTCAGTCACCCAGGAAACCATGGGTGCCTCCACCTGCATCCTCCTCATCTTCTCACCCAGCAGCAGGGCTGTATGGTGTTGAAGGCACTCAAGAAGAACCTGAACTGTTCCTCATTCCGCTCCAAACATCTCTCACCCGGTCCTGCTGCAACTGGTCCTCCATCTTTGCTTTGTAGCCCCATGTCCGCAGACATTGCAGTTAGTGAAGGCACTGTTGAGCCTTCTTCAGGATGGCATCGGTGTTGAATCTCCAGAAGAGGTCATCAGAGATTTGCATCCCCAGGAACCTGAAGCAGTTGACCCTTTCCACCTCCTTTCCCTTGATTATGATCGGGGGGTGGCTGGCTTTCAATTTCCTGAAGTCAACAATTATCTCCTTGGTTTTGTTGACGTTCAGAGCCAGGTTGTTGTCCTGACACCACTTAGATAAGTCTGATATTGCTTCTCTGTCGGTCGACTGTGGGGCAGTCAAGGGGACCTTATCATCTGGCCCAAAAAAAAAACTTGGGATATTGCTATCAAACCTTATATTTTTTAAAAGCATATTGTTTGTTTTGAGAATCTGAAGGAATTTTTTGATTCTCTAAAAAAATCTGGGGCTATTTATGAAAGTGATGCGAGTAAATTTCTGAGGTTCGGAGGTTCGTCATGATTTGTATCAATTTTGTAATCAGTCAGGACTCCGTAACTACTGGGTGTATTTCAGTTATGTCTAGCTTTTTAGAAAGCACTTTTAATATATAAAACATATATGGTAAACAAAATTATGAAATATTTATGAAAAATATTTTTTATAGCCAGCAAAATGAAGTAACCGCTAAAAATTGGCTGTCCATCCGTTACTGCAAAAAGTGTTTTTTCTCCCAAAATGGTATTTATTTTTTAACTATAATCTTCAAACTTTCAGAAAGCAAGGATATTAGGTCCCATTTGAACATGGAATAGTCAGATTTGAATATTTATTGTGATATCATGGGAAAATCTGCCTTTATATTTTGTCCATCCGTTACCATCTGAAGTCCGTTACCATGTGTGTTGGGCTACTTTACCATTGTTTGACATATAAGTTGCATCAAATTACCCTCTATATTTTATCATATATAATGTCCAATTTACACTATTCATAAAAATAGCAAAATAAGATGCATGATTTGCTCAAAAGGTCATCTTTGTTGAACTTAAAAGGGATATATAAGGTGTGATATGTAGAGACACCTTGATCAGTTGACAGGTTTCATCCAGGGTTGTTCTCAATTTGCAACCCATTCAAATGTGGAAAAGTGGAAAAGTGAGGAAAGTGGACCTTTGATCTGCTCAAGCAGTCTCGAGCAAAGAGCAACCGATTCCAGGTTAACAACACCAGAGAGGTCATTGACAGAGACCATGTCCTGACAGAGGTAGAAGCTCCAGCTCCAGTATCATCTTCCAGAACTGATGTCCTCAGGTTTACTTCAGCTGACTGGAAGCTGATGCCTCTCAAGTGCCGAGAGTACTTCCAGTAAAATGCATGTGCAACAGAACTGAAGTGCCTATCTTATAGACTATAAAGTACCTAAATAATGTACTTGAATTGTCCAATGAACTGAATATAAATATCATTGTAAAAAATTGTAAATAACATTGTATGTAGTAAAATAAATGTATAAATATTATATTACTTGTTGTTGTCCATCCATTACCATGACTTTTTATTTTCTCTTGCCCAGTAGCCACACTTCCAAACACAATATTTGTCCAAAACTTTGTATATCTATAGTAAACACCTTAAATAAGCAGCTGGTATTTTTTTTTGGCTTTACTAATCCAGGAACCGTACTTTCTACTTATGCAAAAAAAACATAAAAATTCTGGTGGTTATTTTCGTCCATCCGTTATCGAGGTTTTTGTTTTGCATTTTTTCCAATGGAAAAAATTAAATAAAGTGAATTTTACCCCATCAAAGTTTGGATAAATACCTATACAATGATGTATCATTCATAACTTAGTCATAATTAGTTCAGAAGTTATGGCCCCCAAAGTAGTAAAAGTGTCCATCCGTTACCATTTGACCGTGCCCTATGGTTATTTTGAAACAATCTGGGACAGAACACTGTAGTAGAGAGGCATCGACCCAGGGTGGTATCCCGTCAGGACCAGGAGCTTCGCGAGCTTTCACTTTCTCAAAGGCACGACACGATGAGACTTGAGTGGCCTGGCACACTGTGTGCTGAGGCAACTGGTCCAGTGTTGAGTGCGTCGAACCTTGAGTAGAAGCTGTTCAGCTCGTCCGGGAGTGATGTGTCAGCTGTGGAGACCTCCGCAGGCCTCGCCTTGTAGCCCGTGATAGCCTGCACACATGCTCCTGGAGTCATGGACTGGCTCTCTAGCCTGGTCCTGTATTCCCTTTTGGCTGATTTGCCTTTTCCAGTGAGTATCTGCTTCACATGTAGAGCTCTATGTCGCCCGACTTGAAAGCAGACCTCCTTTCTTTCAGCTTGCTGGTGATGGTTCTGTTCATCTAGGGCAGGGGTGTCCAATCAGCCATGGAGGGCCGAGAGTATGCAGGTTTTCGTTCCAACCCAAGAATACAGCAGGTGATTTCACTGATTACCACACCTTCAACCAGAGAGGAGGGACTAATCAGTGAAATCACCTGGTGTATTCTTGGGTTGGAACGAAAACCTGCATACTCTCGGCCCTCCATGGCTCACAGTTTGACACCCCTGATCTAGGGTATTTGGTTGGGAAATTACCGAAACTTCCTGGTTGGGATGCAGCTGTTCATGCAGTTCATCACTAGTGAAGAATATGATTTTTGGTTTCCTCTAGACCCGAGGCTGGCTGCCTTCTTCATGCCACCTAAGGTGCTCAAAGACATCCATAATCCTCCTGCAGGGCCTTTCATCAGTTTCCACTTAAAACCTCTGCTGCCAAAACTTTCCTTTCTGCATGATACTACACACTCCACTAACTGGCCGAATTAGAGGGACTTGTAGAAACAGTAAACATTTAAATATTGTAAATAAAAGAAAAAGAGAACTAAATGATGTGTGTAAGTGTGTTAAGGTATGTGTGTGTGTGTGTGTGTGTGTGATTGCGAAGGTATGAGTGTGCGTGTTAAGGTGTGTGTGACTGCAAAGGTATGTGTGTGTTAAAGTGTGTGTGCATGAGTATGAGTGTGTTTATGTGTGTGTGTGTGTGTGTGTGTGTGAGAGAGAGTGTGTGTGTGCCACCTGAGCGACAATATCCGGTGAGGATGATATAATATGTAAATGAGCTGAGCCCAGGGCGACACCCTCTTCATTAATATTCATAAGACGTTCTAACATGCCAGGAGCATCGGTCACCATGACAACGGTCTGATCATTCATTGTCTGGAGCTTGTTAACAGAAACCTTAACGACTGCTGGTGTTATCGTATACTGGATCATTGGTGGTAGTACTTTGGTAGTAATAGGCCTACTAACTAGTAATTACACTGAGTAGTAGTAGTACTACACTGTTAGTAGTAGTAGTCGTCAGTACACTGTTAGTAGTAGTAGTAATTACACTGTAGTATTAGTCCTACAATGTTAGTAGTAGTACCAGACAGACAGGTTATGTTCTTACCTACAGAAACATTGAGGTATTTCTCCCAGGCCATAGAGAGGAAAAAGGAATGGTGTGTTGCCATAGCGACCCAGGCAACGCAGGAAGTGGCGTGTGGAGGCAAGTCCCACCTCTGTGGGCGTGTTCTCTGTCGCCATGGAGATTGAGTGAAGCAGGAAGTGTTCCAAGTTGTTGCCAAGCGGCTGGTTGCGCAGGAACTCCAAATATGGCCGACCAGTGAAGGCTGGAGGAGGAGAGTGATTAACTATTTTATTATGATTAATATGAAATCTATTCCAGTTTCACTTATTTAATACCAATAAAATACCTGTATGCTATCAAACAAATAATAATAATATTTTACCAGCAGTCATTTAGTCAGTAGGACTTTGTTGAAAGAAACAGTTTGTATAATAGTGGATCACGTCTACTGTGAGGTTGCAGGTTTGAATCCGGTCCTACCCTGCTGCTCCTGTGTTTCCTCCTCCAGACAGGAAGTCAGGAAACGCATCAACTTCCTCTTTTCCACCACAGACAGCTGTCTGCTGGCAAACACATCAGCTCTGCTGCAGGGAACCTGAGAGACAGACAGGTAGACAGTCAATTGTAGGCTCTCTCTTATTCTCCATGTATAAGCATCCGCCTGGATCAACTCAAGAAATCAGTGTTTGTTCTATTTGGCCTCCAAACTCCATCAACCAGATCACAGACAATAATGGAAACCCATCTGGACCGATAACAACAACTTCTGACTTTTCTGCATTTAACTGTGCAGGTTTTGAGGTTTTGAGACATCTGTCTAATTGCTTAATGTTGCCTGGATTAATGGAGAGTTACAGCTGGGTGTCATCTGCATAACAGTGGAAACTATTGTCATGTCTGCGTATGTTATGGCCCAGAGGATATAAATTGAGAATAATATTGGGCCTAGGACAGATCCCTGGGGTACACCACATGTCATGTGTGAGCTAGATGACCTGGATTCACCAATTGCTACTTACCTGTGTTGCAGGTAAGAGTAAATTTCATTTAAAACACAACCAGAGATGCCCACCCATTGTTGTTCAGTTCAATCCAGATGTTCAATTAAAATCAGATGATCAATGAACTAGAATAATGATCAATGCACTAGCAGCATTCACTACAACAGTGGAAGCGACTTACAAAACAGTATGTATACCTGTTCCACGTTTCCATGGCGATA
The DNA here is from genome assembly GCA_034670385.1 of Hoplostethus mediterraneus. NCBI lineage: Eukaryota > Metazoa > Chordata > Actinopteri > Trachichthyiformes > Trachichthyidae > Hoplostethus > Hoplostethus mediterraneus. The sequence goes on along the minus strand of JAXDDW010000131.1, from coordinate 410,214 downwards.
TGTGAGTATCCTGGTGACATTCTTGAACTCTGCATAGCGACTCACATTTGATTTGATGAGCAGATCGACCAATGAGCCACGAGAATACATCAGCTGGAGGAGAAGGAAGGTTAGAACTGAGCAACATGATTGGTCGAGGTGTTCGTGGCGTGCCAAAATCTCATGTCAATGACATTCGTTACCTAGCAACACCTCATTGTTTACACTGTTACCTGGCAACACAACGCTGATGTCTGATCTCCATTTGCTGTCAGATAAAACCTGCAGAAATCGTCTGTTTCATAAAACAGCAATAATACATTGAAGGTCGTGCTGTACTGTGCTATGCAGCCATCTATTAGATTAGATTCATATTCTATTGTGTTGTGTTGTGTACACAATATCCGTTCTCTCCACTGGCTCCCTGCAGCAGGTCATCCAGGTGCTAGTAGGGCAGTGAAAGGAACAGCCACCTCTTCAAGGAACACTACCCTTCCTCTTTCCTATCTGTCTCATTTGTTTAAATAAAAAGTAGGTAGATATCTTCTACCTCATCACTGGTTCTGCTCTTAGATGATGTTTAGGAAGGAGATGCACTTACGATTTCTGGTGACTAGTAGTTCTCGTGCCTACCTACGTTGAATGTACTTATTGTAGGTCGCTTTGAATAAAAGTGTGCTAAATGACTGTAATGTAATTATATTTACATTATATTTATTATATAATAAATATAAATATTATATATAATATTATTAACCTTTGACACCAAGTTTAACTTCCGGCATTCCCTCATTACAATTAATTATACTCATTATATTATTTTTACGTTTGATTAAAAGTAGATTCAGTTGAATCACCATTCTTCCTTAGTATTATATTATATTATATATTATATAACATTATGTTATATACCTTTGACACCAGGTCAATGTTGAACCTCCGTCCTTCCTTCACCAGCTGAGAATAGCTGATCTTCTTTCTGGTTGGCTCTGATTGGCTGTGAGCAGCAGAGGGGCCTGGCTGACTGGCCTCAGGCTCCTCCCCCTCTGTCTGGTTGACAGATGGATGTGATTGGATGGCACAGAATAAAAAAATACATGGATTCCTTCATTAATGGATCTATTGTCCATCCATCTATCAGAGATGAAAGTGGGTAAATAATAAAATTGACGAAGCCGTCGATAATTGACCAGGCATGTATGTACATGTCTTACCAGTGCAATAGCTTGATTCGTTGAGAGAATAATGTAGTATAATAATAATGTAGAGTAACATGACTAATGGTGCCAAAAAGTACAGGTAACTTTGAAATTATATTTGCATATTTGAACTTGAACTTATTTGAAAATAGGCACTGAAATATATTGACACACCAGAAGGGGGTGCACATATCCCGCTATATGTCTGGAATGTAACCAGCTTCATTTTAGTACCTGTACTACTGATGACATTCATTATTATTAACTACATATCACGTTTAGAATACGATACATCATTTAGTTAGACTGGACTAAAAATACCTCTTGGTTTTTGACACGGTCATCAACAGGCCGCTTGGTTTCCTTCAACGCCATTCCTTCAACCATTTCCATGTTGATCAGTAGTTGGGCGACAGTTCAAAGCAACACTAGCTTTAACTTATTAAATTAAGAGAATTTGACCCCCCCTGGATTTACATTGATCTCAAATGGCATTTTTTGGGAACGGAAACAAGGAAATTTGGGGACCTCTTTCATCTCTGATCTACCTATAGTTCGTCAAATTAATTTAAATTGATATATATAGTTAAGAGTAGTGAACACGCTTATGCAACCAAGGTGTTTTAGGTACTAGTTTAGTTACTATGGTTACTATCTCGAAATGAAAGTGATATAATGGTTTTCATTTAATTCAATGTAAAAAAGTGTGTTGATATCTACTGTAGTCTCTCATACCTCTGCCTCGTCCTCCTGCCCATCTGTTGCTTCCTCTTGCTTCTGGTTCTCTTCTTCCTTCAGTTCTGCCACAAAAACAAAAAACATTTCTGACGTCTTTCATCCTGGATTAACCTCCTGGGTTCATCTTCTTTTTTATTGAAATAGACTTGAGACGAGAAGAACTGGGCAGAAGTTCTGCTGCACATTCAAATTGACAATTTGATAATTAAATCCTTGAATCAAATGAAATAATGAGGATTGTTGTCATGAGAAATTAAATTATTGTGATACAGATTTGTGTCCACCTCGCCCAGCACTAAAGAAGAGTCATGGCTTGTTTGAAGCTCCAGTTTAATGCATTCTATATTACTTGAACATTATCTATTTTGGATTCAGTGAATTTATTTTTGCATTTAATCTATTAATTGTATCGTACCTTGGTTCTCATTTTTGATTTGATGTGCTTCAAATGTATTTTATTACTCTTCAATTAGTTTAAACAAGTTTAATTACAATAAAAGTTTTTGATCTCCATTGTTTTGTAGTGTTTTTTATTGCTGCTGTGTAAAGGAATGGATGATGATGTTTTCAATAAAGGTTTCATAATAGAAAAGTAATTGAAAATACACTATTGCCTACTTTGAAAATCATCTGTTTTTTTCCAGACAATACAAACATCTAGTGATCTGTGCTGTCTGGGGATATAAATCACTGGTTTCTAGCACAAAGGACAACTGAGCTCCAGCCGTGCGGTCAGACGTTCGGTGACCGGCCTGAACAGATCCCGATCGGTCGATCCCGATCGGTCGATCCCTACTGGGAGCCTCTCTGAAAGGCTTCTGTGTCTTGGTGTAAGTTGAATGAGGCCAAATCGTACCTCAACTCCTCACCGTGATCATGTGCTCACATTTCTTTGTGTTCTTTTTGGACTTGATGTAATAAGTAATTACTTCACTTTATTTACTTTCAGTGTCACTTCCAATTTTATTCTCTTTGACTAGTTAGACTGACTGTATATACATAGGAAACATACATTTGATTAAGCTAAAGTTTAATTCTGATTATTTTCATTCGTTATGACTCATCTAAATCAAAAACAATTGTTAGATTAGTTGATTAAACAAAAGAATAGTCAATAGATTAATCAATTAGCAAAATAATCATTAGCTGAAGCCCTACAGTCAACCTGGAAATATTACAATGAAAAACCAAAGCAATGATAATATCTCAGTACTACAACTTCACTAGAGGTACTGCTAACATGTTTTATATTATCATCACCATTGTTATTATTAATATTATTGTTGTTATCATCATTATTATGATTATCATCATCATCATCATTATTATTGTTATTATTATCACTGTCTACCATCCACATCAACCAGGTCCAAACAGAAGTGAACCTGCGGCGTCCCGTCAGCCTGAAATTCAAACCTGATGTTTCCGTGGCGCTGCCTTCATCTCCTCCTCCTCCTCCTCCTCCTCCTCCTTCTGTGGTGTTTGAAGCATCAAGACTCTTGGCATCTTCCTCCACCTCATCTTCCTCACTGAGGATAAAAATTCATAATCTTAAAATCAATGCATTATTAAGTTATTAATGGGGGGGGCGTCCTGACTGGTGTTGAACCAGTAACCGACCCAGACATCCTGAACCAGTAACCGATCCAGACATCCTGAACCAGTAACCGACCCAGACATGTTGAACCAGTAACCGATCCAGACATCCTGAACCAGTAACCGACCCAGACATCCTGAACCAGTAACCGACCCAGACATCCTGAACCAGTAACTGACCCAGACATGTTGAACCAGTAACCGACCCAGACATCCTGAACCAGTAACCGACCCAGACATGTTGAACCAGTAACCGACCCAGACATGTTGAACCAGTAACCGACCCAGACATGTTGAACCAGTAACCGACCCAGACATCCTGAACCAGTAACCGACCCAGACATGTTGAACCAGTAACCGATCCAGACATCCTGAACCAGTAACCGACCCAGACATGTTGAACCAGTAACCGACCCAGACATCCTGAACCAGTAACCGATCCAGACATCCTGAACCAGTAACCGACCCAGACATCCTGAACCAGTAACCGACCCAGACATCCTGAACCAGTAACCGACCCAGACATGTTGAACCAGTAACCGACCCAGACATCCTGAACCAGTAACCGATCCAGACATGTTGAACCAGTAACCGACCCAGACATGTTGAACCAGTAACCAAGGTAGACATGTTGAACCAGTAACCGACCCAGACATGTTGAACCAGTAACCGACCCAGACATGTTGAACCAGTAACTGACCCAGACATCCTGAACCAGTAACCGACCCAGACATCCTGAACCAGTAACCGACCCAGACATGTTGAACCAGTAACCGACCCAGACATGTTGAACCAGTAACCGACCCAGACATCCTGAACCAGTAACCGACCCAGACATGTTGAACCAGTAACCGACCCAGACATGTTGAACCAGTAACCGACACAGACATGTTGAACCAGTAACTGACCCAGACATGTTGAACCAGTAACCGACCCAGACATCCTGAACCAGTAACCGACCCAGACATCCTGAACCAGTAACCGACCCAGACATCCTGAACCAGTAACCGACCCAGACATCCTGAACCAGTAACCGACCCAGACATGTTGAACCAGTAACCGACCCAGACATCCTGAACCTGTCAGTAACATTAACAACTATCATGACCATTAGAAAACAATCTCTAATCTGGCTGTCCGTCTACCTGGTGTAAGAGTAGACCTGCAGGTTGCTGATGGGGGCTGTGTTTGACAGATTGATCATCTCCTCTCCATCCTGCAACAGACCCGACCAATCGTGGACTTCCTCTCGTTGAAGCTCCACCTACCGAGACACACACACATTACTGTCAAGACTAGTGAGACTGAAATTAGATTACATTTTGTAATCTGACATTCTATCCGAATCTTGTAGAGGGTGTAGAGACCATACAACTGCAAAGGTACATTAGATCAGATTAGATCATATTACATTAGATTAGATCATATTACATTAGATTAGATCAGATTACTTAGATTAGATCAGATTACATTAGATCAGATTACATTAAATCAGATTAGATCAGATTACATTAAATCAGATTAGATCAGATTACATTAGACCAGATTAGATCAGATTGCAGTTGCAACTGACAACTAAAACAATAGAACATATTATAAAAATATAACAATGAAAAGTATGAAAACATATAAATTACAGCTTTATGAAGGTTTGCAGAGTAACTACAGTCGAACATTCTGAGACAAAGAAAATATGAACAATACAAAAATATACCAAAAATATGAAATATGTTCAGTATGAAATAAGTGTATATAAATACTCACATTGTTGTATTCATCTATCCAGGACAGCAGGCCGTTGAAAGTGAAGCTGGCCCAGTTTCCTGCATAGTAACTCCTCCTATACGATAAATATCAGATAATAAAATATTTATTATATTAATTTATAATAAAAGTGAAGCTGACCAGGCTCCCTGCATATCATGTTCTACAAAGATAAATACAAATGATTAACGATTAATAAATTCACTACAATTACATATTTACAATATTAATACTTCAACAAGCTGAACCTTGTTGAACTGCTGGTATGAAAATAAAACAGATTATTCATTAAATTATGAATCAGCTTAAACCTCTGATTATTGATGGTCTAATCATCTGTGGATTGGCATATCAATCAATTTCAGGTAATTAGTCTAAATTATTACTCTTAATTATCAAAATGATAATAACAGACAAGTTAACAGACAGACAGGTAGAGAGAGACAAGTTAACTGACCTGTCTAGGTGCAAGACTCTCTGTCCAACTCTGGCGCAGGCTGCTGCGACTACAGACTCAGCAAGACCTGAACACACAGACAGACAGACACTGATGTAGTGTGTTTCAGCACAGCGCCCCCTGCTGCCTGTTTCCAATCAGGTCAGATAGTCTGTTAAACACACACTGATTATTTCACTTGAAGGACATTAGGTACTCTGTGACCTTTACCGACCTCTTCTGGTGACCAGTAACAACTACAACAACACTGATAGATCTGATCTCCTCCTACCTAACCATAACCCCTCCTGTCCCCTTTTGCTACGGTGGCCTGTAAGGGACACAAACAATGTAGAGCAGTATGCTGCTGAAGAGGTAAAATATACTCCTGCTGTATTAAAATCAAACTGCTCTAAACAGTAAATGAGCATTGTAACCGGGCCTCAGTCCCAGTAAGACGACCATTACTGGTTCACTCTATAGCACATCCTGTATCCAGCAAGCTGAGTTTGAGTCTGGCTCTAATCTTCATTTAGACAGCGTCGCTCCACCGTTTGGGCCAACGCTGAGTCTTTACCGTACCGTACACAGTAAATGCACAACAGAATTTAAAGCGCAACTCACTTGACCGCAGTCTCTCGGAGGCAAATAGAGATAACGGATACAACTGCGTTTTATTTAGCAGAAGACCTGGCTCCAATAAACACTGTGCCAACAAAATGATTTAAAAGCATGATCACCACCCTGGAGATTCATGATCCCTCCCACAATCATTTTCACAAGGTGCTCCCTTCACGTCAATTTCTCTCCAACATTTACAATAAAGTGAAGAGTCACTTTATTGTAAATGTTGGAAAGAAAATGAGATGGAACTGAAACAAGTTGCACACTGATTTGTGGTGGAGTAGAACTATGAACCATATATGAGCCCAACGGTTCATCATGTTGATGATGATTTTACGCTGAAAAGGAGAAGCCGACAAACAGACTTTCCAAGATCGCGTTTTGGTATTCAAGTCGCCAAAGGGGTCTGAAAAGTCTCCAAGTTCACGACAGTGGGCCAGAGACAGAAATGGTTTATCACAGCGCGCACACTCGAAACAAACCACTGTGGTTGTTCAGACAGTTAACCCGTGAATCACCTTGATTTAATCCACCAGAGCAAGCTACACCCAGTGTGAATAATCGGCCCCGGCCACCACCAATTAATTGTGGAAGCAAATATCGTCACCCTGATTAATATACCATTAATTGTGCAGCCCTAGAACGGACTGCATCTTCCTCAACAAAATGACCTCAGCGTTGCAATGTGGACGTCGGTGCACCTTTATATGCTACCACTTACCACTCACATGCTACGCCGACGATACTCAACTGTATGTATCCGTTAAACTGAACGATCACTCCAAAGTCCAGAAATTAGAGGAGAGGAGAATAGAGGAGAGGAGGAGAGGATGATTGAAAGGAGAGAAAACAACTCCATTACAGCTCCTCTCTCTCCTATCCATCCTTCTTTCTGTGACCTCGCTCGCCCAAGGTTCCATCACACACACGCACACGCACACACGCACACACACACACAGACACACACACAGCTGTCAGCTGAAGACAATGGGAAAGTGATATATTTATCAGGAGGGATATCTACCATATGATGTCTTTTATACACACACACACACACACACACACACACACACACACACACACACACACACACACACACACACACACACACACACACACACACACACACACACACACACACACACACACACACACACACAGAGAGAGAGAGAGAGAGAAGGAGGAGGAGATAAAGGAAAGAGCATTACCAAAATAAAAGTACCAATCTGCTAACTCTACACACATTGGGATGCCCAACAGACGGGCTGTGTGTGGTCATGCATTAAATGTGTCACCTGCAACCTGAAGAAGCCAGCTGGACCCCACACCCACACCTAGTTTGTGTGTGAGTGGACCAGTGTTTCATTGCCATGGCTACAGCCCTCCTGGTCTGGTTGGTGAAACTGGTAGGTAGTGAAACCAAAATGACCTTCAACCTCCACCTGCTAACACCATAGTGCTGTGGTAGCTCAGTGTTGTTACAACTGAGATAATCACTGAACTAAATACTTAATTCCTGCATTGACTCAGCCACTAGTCAGAAAATCACCAAGCTACTTCCTGGTCAGTGAATGCACCATGCACCAACCTAGAGCAGCTCATGCTGATGTGACTTCTACCGTCCTGCCTGGTGGACGAGACTCTGAGGACTGCTTCAGGCTTCACAGGGAAATGGATGAGATGGAGGGTGTGCTGTCAAATGGCGTACCTGCTGCCAAAACAACTGTGGGCAATGGAGTCATGTGCACCACCTGAAATTTGAAAGAACATGGACGCCACCACAGCACCTCTGTCCATGATGAGCTGAGTGAAGAGGAACCAGAGCTACTGCTGGATGCCAGTGTTTTTCTCTTGTTGGGTGTGTGGAGGTAGGTACTTCATTAATCAGAAACCCTCAGGCCTCTGGATTCCACAGAGTTTACCAGAAGTCCCATAAGCAGGACGCACTACAAAAACACATGACGGATCAGCGCAGCTAGCCCAGACCCACTGGAGCGCTAGCAGCTAGCCCAGACCCACTAGTGCGCTAGCAGTTAGCCCAGACCGACTGGTGTGCTAGCAGCTAGCCCAGACCCACTGGAGCGCTAGCAGCTAGCCCAGACCCACTGGAGCGCTAGCAGCTAGCCCAGACCGACTGGTGCGCTAGCAGCTAGCCCAGACCCACTGGAGCGCTAGCAGCTAGCCCAGACCGACTGGTGCGCTAGCAGCTAGCCCAGACCCACTGGAGCGCTAGCAGCTAGCCCAGACCGACTGGTGCGCTAGCAGCTAGCCCAGACCCACTGGAGCGCTAGCAGCTAGCCCAGACCGACTGGTGCGCTAGCAGCTAGCCCAGACCCACTGGAGCGCTAGCAGCTAGCCCAGTCCCACTGGAGCGCTAGCAGCTAGCCCAGACCAACTGGTGTGCTAGCAGCTAGCCCAGACCAACTGGTGTGCTAGCAGCTAGCCCAGACCCAACGGAGCGCTAGCAGTTAGTCCAGACCCACTAGTGCGCTAGCAGTTAGTCCAGACCCACTGGAGCGCTAGCAGCTAGCCCAGACCCACTGGAGCGCTAGCAGCTGGGTGGCTACACGTCTTACATCAACTAAAAGTAATGGATGGTTGAAAGGTTTTGCATTCAAACATGTGTCCTACTAGTCTGTTTTAATGACCAGAGTACTAGTATGTTTTAATGACCAGAGTACTAGTATGTGCTAATAACCAGACTACTAGTCTGTTTTAATGACCAGAGTACTAGTCTGTTTTAATGACCAGAGTACTAGTATGTGCTAATAACCAGACTACTAGTCTGTTTTAATGACCAGACTACTAGTCTGTTTTAATGACCAGAGTACTAGCATATGCTAATACTAGTTTGACTAGACATGGTAGACTTGGTAACATCTTTTCAACCCAGAACAAATCTTCCTGTGAGTCTGAAGCTCCCTGACTGGTCAGCTGGTAGCTAGCTAGCCATCAGCTGGCTGGACATGACAGTACAGTGTGTATGCTAACTGGTAACTGCTAACAGTGTGTATGCTAACTGGCTGCTATCTACGATTCACTGGGAATGCATAGAAAACATTAGTTAACCAGGACAGGTATTTACCTGTTACTTTTGACTGGTTAAGACGTCACTCTTATTAAAACACACCCAGCGAACTTAGTCTCTCTGCTAAATGGGTCCGCTATGTTACACAATGACATACTGTCAGATCATGGTAACATCAGCTAGCTTAGTTTGATAGTTAATATCAGCAACACCCTGGTTAACCAACCAGTATAGCAGGCTAACGTTAGCTACCTGTGTATTAACTAATAGGGACGTTAAACTACGTCGACACACTGTCATTATCAGACAACATTAACCACAAGACAAGGTTAGTAGCTAGCTAATAGCCGTTGTCATTGACAATGTATTGACTAGTAGCCACAAGCTAACTGTAGGCTAACGTCAGCACCTCTCGCCGTTTTGCACCGAATTAACGGGTTCCGGGATAACTCGAACTAAAGAATCCCCACCGGAACCAGCAGCACATTGGCCCACATCACCCGGTCCATCACATCAAACAAAATAAGGTTGCGTCTCTTTACCTGTTCCTAAAATGACAACGTCAAATTCTGACGGCAGCTCCTCCGCAGCCATGTTGTTAGCAGTAGTGTATTGGGATCACGTGACAACGACGTGACGCTGGGTGTGTTTCAGTTGACCCCAGGCTGCAAGGAGGGACGGACGGGTTCCTGGTCCGACAGACAGACCAGCGCTGCTCCGGTTTACCAGCTGGTCTGGAGGCAGAAACCACAGAGTTTTAACAGTCAGACCTTGTCCTGGTTAACCCATAATGCCTTAGTTAACTCATAGTGTCCTGGTTAACCCATGCTGTCCTGGTTAACTCATAGTGTCCTGGTTAACCCATGCTGTCCTGGTTAACCCATAATGCCTTGGTTAACTCATAGTGTCCTGGTTAACCCATGCTGTCCTGGTTAACCCATAATGCCTTAGTTAACTCATAGTGTCCTGGTTAACCCATGCTGTCCTGGTTAACTCATAGTGTCCTGGTTAACCCATGCTGTCCTGGTTAACCCATAATGCCTTGGTTAACTCATAGTGTCCTGGTTAACCCATGCTGTCCTGGTTAACCCATAATGCCTTAGGTTAACTCATAGTGTCCTGGTTAACCCATGCTGTCCTGGTTAACTCATAGTGTCCTGGTTAACCCATGCTGTCCTGGTTATCTCATAGTGTCCTGGTTAACCCATGCTGTCCTGGTTAACCCATAATGCCTTGGTTAACTCATAGTGTCCTGGTTAACCCATGCTGTCCTGGTTAACTCATAGTGTCCTGGTTAACCCATGCTGTCCTGGTTAACCCATAATGCCTTGGTTAACTCATAGTGTCCTGGTTAACCCATGCTGTCCTGGTTAACCCATAATGCCTTGGTTAACTCATAGTGTCCTGGTTAACCCATAATCCCTTGGTTAACCCATAGTGTCCTGGTTAACCCATGCTGTCCTGGTTATCTCATAGTGTCCTGGTTAACCCATGCTGTCCTGGTTAACCCATAATCCCTTGGTTAACCCATAGTGTCCTGGTTAACCCATAATGCCTTGGTTAACTCATAGTGTCCTGGTTAACCCATGCTGTCCTGGTTAACCCATAATGCCTTGGTTAACTCATAGTGTCCTGGTTAACCCATAATCCCTTGGTTAACCCATAGTGTCCTGGTTAACCCATGCTGTCCTGGTTAACCCATAATCCCTTGGTTAACCCATGCTGTCCTGGTTAACCCATAGTGTCCTGGTTAACCCATGCTGTCCTGGTTAACTCATAGTGTCCTGGTTAACCCATACTGTCCTGGTTAACCCATAGCTGTCCTGGTTAACCCATGCTGTCCTGGTTAACTCATGCTGTAGTATCAGTGAGACCATGAGGAGACGTGTTGTTAGCGATCATGATTTAAGACTACATTACCCATGATGCCCTGTTGCTTCCTGCCCCCTCCCTATTCTGTACAAGGGTGTGAAGACCCAGAGGATTAATCACAAAGTAATCAGATTACATTGCAGGAGCATGTTTGGTAGTTTGGCAGCTTCTTCTTCTCTGGTGCTTTCTGGTTCTGCCAACTCCAACACACACACAGGGAGTGATGCTCCGCCAGGAACAGCCTTTCTTCTTCTGTGTCCTTTATTCATCTAGAAGAGACCAGATGGTTGCAAGACATGAACCTCCTTCTCTCTCTCCTCCTCTTCTCTCCTCTCCTTCCCTTCTCTCCTCACCTCCTTTTCCCTTCTCTTCTCTCCTCACCTCCTCTTTCTTCCTCTCTACCTCCTCTTCTCCTCTCCTCCTCTTCTCTCCTTCTCTTGTTTCGTCCTCCTCCTCTCCTCTCCTCCTCTCTGCTCCTCTCCTCTCCTCCTCTTCTCTCCTTCTCTTGTTTCGTCCTCTCCTTCTCTTCTCTCTTTACCTCCTCTCCTCCTCTTCTCTCCTCCTCTTCTCTCCTCTCCTCTCCTCTCCTCCTCTCTGCTCCTCTCCTCCTCTCCTCCTCTTCTCTCCTCCTCTCCTCTCCTCCTCTTCTCTCCTCCTCTTCTCTCCTCTCCTCTCCTCCTCTCCTCTCCTCTCCTCCTCTCTGCTCCCTCCTCTCTCTCCTCTCCTCCTCTTCTCTCCTCCTCTTCTCTCCTCTCTCCTCCTCTCCTCTCCTCCTCTCTGCTCTCTCCTCTCCTCCTCTCCTCCTCTTCTCTCCTCCTCTTCTCTCCTCTCCTCTCCTCCTCTTCTCTCCTCCTCTCTGCTCCTCTCCTCCTCCCCTCTCCTCCTCTTCTCTCCTTCTCTTGTTTCGTCCTCTCCTTCTCTTCCTCTCTTTACCTCCTCTCCTCTCTGCTCCTCTCCTCCTCTCATCTCCTCCTCTCCTCTCCTCTCTCCTCTCCTCTCCTCCTCCTCCCTCCTCTCCTCTCCTCCTCTTCCTCCTCCTCTCCTCCTCTCCTCCTCTTCTCTCCTCCTCTTCTCTCCTCTCCTCTCTCCTCTCCTCTTCTCTCCTCTCCTCTCCCCTCTCCTCTCCTTTCCTCTCTCCTCCTCTCCTCTCCTCTCCTCTCCTCCTCTCTGCTCCTCTCCTCCTCTCCTCTCCTCCTCTTCTCTCCTCTCCTCTCCTCCTCTTCTCTCCTCCTCTCCTCTCCTCTCCTCCTCTCTGCTCCTCTCCTCCTCTCCTCTCCTCTCCTCTCCTCCTCTTCTCTCCTCTCCTCTCCTCCTCTTCTCTCCTCTCCTCTCCTCCTCCTCTCCTCTCCTCCTCTCTGCTCCTCTCCTCCTCTCCTCTCCTCCTCTTCTCTCCTCCTCTTCTCTCCTCTCCTCTCCTCCTCTCCTCTCCTCCTCTCCTCTCCTCTCCTCCTCTCCTCCTCTCCTCTCCTCTCCTCTCCTCTCCTCTCCTCCTCTCCTCTCCTCTCCTCTCCTCTCCTCCTCTCCTCTCCTCTCCTCTCCTCCTCTCCTCTCCTCCTCTCCTCTCCTCTCCTCTCCTCTCCTCTCCTCCTCTTCTCTCCTCCTCTCCTCTCCTCTCCTCTCCTCCTCTCTGGATCTCCTCCAATATTTTCTGTTGTTTGTTAAAAGGAAAAAATAACTTTTGGTTTTAGAAAAGAAAAAAAAAAAGAAAATAATCAAGGAAAAGAAGGCGCGCACACACACACACACGCGCACACGCACGCGCACACGCACACACACACACACACACACACACACACACACACACACTGGTCTTGTGTGTTGTTGGAGGTGAAGTAATCCAACACAACAAGTAATCAGAAAGTATTTCAGTTTGTAATCAAACAGCCGTCGTCATGACATGTTAGAGTAATCTGTAATCTGTAATCACATTACTGATTACAGATTGAGTTTCCCTCCCCAGTGAAGAACATCTGAAACTGATCAGATTCCATTTAAAGTAATCAATAAATAAACTATGATAAACGTCCCTCCCCGATATGAGCGGGTGAAGAATATGTGCCTGAAAGTAATCAGATTAGATGACCGGTAAAGTAATCTGTAATCAGTAATTTTATTCCATTTGTTAAGTAATATTTGGGGTGTGAAGAAACTGTATCTGAAAGTAATCAGATTACATTTCCATTTATTAGTAATATGAGTCAAAAGTGATCTGTGATCAGTAATTTGAGTTTGTTTATCCTCTGAATAATTAGATTACATTTTGAATGTAGTTTTCTTGTCAATGGTGAGAAGAACACGTAATTAGAAGTAATTAGAAGTAATTAGATTACATTCATTAGTAATTTGATTCCATTATGAGGGTCCACTGTAATCAGTAACATGATTCCTCAGTGTTTAAATCAAACCTCCTGACCCTTTACATGTGAAGAACATGTAATTGAAAGTAATTAGATTACATTTGAAGTATTTTGTACTCGGTATTCATATTAGCGCTGACATCACTGTAGCTGGTCTGATGAGCGTTTGAACGACGTTGAAGGAAAAGAAAGTCGTTAAATCTTCCTGGCGTCGTTTCTGTTTCCAGCTCCGACATTAAACAGGCTTTTGTAGCTCGTTAGCGCGAGGTGTTAACGAAGGCCGGCAGCTGATAGGACGGTTGTGATCACATGCCAAACTATTTACCGCCCGTTTACCGACTCCACTAAAACCTCTGGGGATGAGGGGGGGGGGGGGGGGGGGAGAGAGAGAGAGAGAGAGAGAGAGAGAGAGAGAGAGAGAGAAGCCTGGAATGACCACAAAGAAACGACAATTAGGAAAAAGAGAGGGAAGGAAAGAGAGAGAGATCAAAAGACAGAGAAAACTGGAGAGACAGATATGAAGAATGAAAGGAGGAAAGAGAGAAAAAGGGAGAGAGCGACAGTCAGACAGACAGACAGACAGACAGACAGACAGACAGACCGAGGTGGAGAGAGAGAGCGAGGTGGAGAGAGAGAGAGAATCTAGTTATCTTCTGCTTTGGAAATGTATGGAATTACTATGTCATGCCAATAAAGCACCTTTGAATTGAATTGAGAGACAGACAGACAGAATGATGGAGTGAGAGAGGGAGAGACAGACAGGCAGACAGACAGGCAGAGGTGGAGAGAGAGAGACAGAAAGACAGAATGATGGAGAGAGAGAGAGGGAGAGACAGACAGGCAGACAGACAGGCAGAGGTAGAGAGAGAGAGACAGAAAGACAGAATGATGGAGAGAGAGAGGGAGAGACAGACAGGCAGACAGACAGGCAGAGGTGGAGAGGGAGAGACAGACAGGCAGACAGACAGGCAGAGTGGTGACTTGAGATGTTCAGTGAGCATGCCAAGTTAAGACACCTTCAATATAGGTTTTCAGGTGATGTAGCTCCGCCCCCTCTGGCGGCCATCTTGGAGGTCCGTCTCAACAGAATTGAATCTTCATGGTTAATTTCTGTCTGTTTCTGTCTGAACTGATCATGTCATCACTGATCGGATCTACAGGCACACCACAACAATCTGGTTCAGCTAGCTAGATTTAGACATTATTACTAACATACTAACAGATCCATGATCCAGTGGATCCATGGTGGATCAGACCTGGCTGGTAGCAGGTTGGTGATAAAACTACAAAGTCTCTATAAGTGAAACCATCTGAAAGTTCTTCATCCTGATTTGTTTTCTGCTGCAAAGGTGAAACAAGAAGAAGATGTATGAAGGTATTTCCCTGCCAAAACTATTTTCAGAAGTGTAGCTCATGATTTGCAAGCGCAAATTTGAGCAAGAAAATCTGATTTGTATTCACAAAACTCTCTTTCTCTCTTTCAGTTACACTTTTACACTTGCAAATGTCAATTTCGTGCACTGACAGTCTAGTAAGTTCCTTATCTGTATCTGCATCTCCTCACTCTGGAGTAAAGGACCTCTGCTTCTGGGTCCACCTGCATCACTTCAGCAAGTATGTTGGCAAACACCGACGTCTGCCGGTGACTCCCACGCAGGTACGCAGATGTGGAAGAGGTGGCCGACAGACTCACTCAACTTCACGGAAGTGCTCGTCACTACATTTCATCATGCTTTCTTCGAGACCATAAAAGATGAGTTGGCTTCTCGCGAGGACATTGGCAATCTGGAATCCCTTATTGACTTCCATCTGGGTTGACAGCCCCGCTCCGGAGCCTGGAGTTGCCTCTGTTCCGACATCATCCGAGCACTCCCGAGTCGGCCCCAGTCCCTCTCCACCTGCTGCTGTGGAGCCAATGCAGCTAGGCAGGAACCGACTCTCTCCATCTGAACGTGACGGTGGGATGCAGTAGAAATGCTGCATCTACTGTACCAAACTGCCAAACCGCCTCCTGCTCCCTGATCCACGACCAGACAGAACAGACTATTCGCCACCTCCTTAACTCCCGCGAGGTCCGAGGGAGGCTCCGGGACCTGGTGGACTGTGCGGGGAACCTGGTACCATCCTGAGGTGCTCCTGGGTCCCTGTTTGGGACATCCTGATCCCTGCTGTCATGGCTTCGTGTGGCTGCCAGCAGCATAGACTGTATTTTCTTTGTTCAGTGTTGAGTTCTCATGGCCTTGCTATGATCTCAAGCCTTAGCTCTCCTTTGCACTCTAGTTACTCGCCTAGTCGCTTGATCGTTTTGCAACCATTGATCGACCATTGATCGTGCAAAGTTTTTGGTGTACTTTGTTTGATCTGGAGCTATTTTAGTAAAATTTTGGTTTTATTTTACTCTCTTGCCTCCTGTCTTATCTCCACTCCACTCGGCAACATTGTTACACTTCCAGAGGACGTCCTGATGTATCTCCTGGAGGATGTCCTGGTCCTGGTGTATCTCCTGGAGGACGTCCTGGTCCTGGTGTATCTCCTGGAGGACGTCCTGGTCCTGATGTATCTCCTGGAGGACGTCCTGGTCCTGGTGTATCTCCTGGAGGACGTCCTGGTCCTGGTGTATCTCCCGGAGGACATCCTGGTCCTGGTGTATCTCCTGGAGGACGTCCTGGTCCTGGTGTATCTCCTGGAGGACGTCCTGGTCCTGGTGTATCTCCCGGAGGACGTCCTGGTCCTGGTGTATCTCCCGGAGGACGTCCTGGTGTATCTCCCGGAGGACGTCCTGGTGTATCTCCTGGTGTATCTCCCAGTGAGGGTGGGAATTGTTTTGGTCTTTTAATAACTAATACCAGATATTGACTATATTAATGTGGTCCTCTACTGCTAGTGCTTTGAAAAAGGATATTTTTAATTATTAATTAAATTCTTTTGAAATTTATGGAATCTTGTTTGAGAAATATTATTGACTAACAATTTGTATTGGTTTTTGATGAATGATGAATCAAAGGCTGATTCATCAGCACTAATATTTCACTTATCAATACATAATGTATGTAATAAACTCATTATTCAATATTATGCAGAAGGACATTATTAACAGGATGGAAATGAGACAGGAAGAGGAAGCCTGAATGAATCATTTATAACTACAGGAAGTGAAGCGTTTGAGCTCAGGAGACCAGGAGTTGCTGGTTCAAATCCCTGCTGACCTGAGGATGACATCACCTTGTTCTATTCTAACCCTAACCCTATCTCTCTCTCTCTCTCTCTCTCTTTTACATGTACTCAATCAGAGGGCGGGCCAGTACTCTCTCTCTCGCTCTCACACACACACACACACACACACACACACACACAACAACAACAACAACAACAACAACAACAATCAATCAGACTGTAGCAGGAAGGTTCGTTAGCATGTCGTACAAATCGTTTACTATTACAAACTGTACAGACAGACAGACAGAGAGAGAGACAGACAGACAGACAGAGAGAGAGAGTGAGAGAGACAGACAGACAGACAGACAGACAGACAGACAGATAGATGATAATGATATTCAGGTATTTTCCTGCTGGCATTTAATCTGCTGTTCTTCCGTAAAGGTTAACGCTTTTAATTTGACACTGCGCTTTTAATTTGAAACTCATCTGAGTATGAAATGGTGACACTGAAACCTTTTCTACTGCATTATAATAAACTGTGTAGTATTTTCTCCCTGACCACACCATGTGAGTAATCTGATTACCTTACTCAAAAAGAGTTGATTGCTTTTTTGATTAGTAGTTCTCGAAGGTTATCAGTAATCTGTAATGGATTACTGCTTTTAGAGGCTAATTGGTAATCTGTGATCTGTGTTGGAATGTAGGTGGTAATCTGTAATCCTTTCCTCGTCTCACAACACCTCACAACTTGTGGAATTATAATAAATCTTATATATATTATTTATTATATAATATAATAAATAAGGTCACATAAATCTTAAATATTATAAAGACAATAACAATGAGCAGCTGTGGGCCGGGTGCCTTGCTCAACGGCGCCTGCTGCTGGTCGCCGCCCTCCTCTCTCGCAGATCAAACCATCTGAATTCCCATTAGTGGATTTTGGATTTTTGTTCTATTTTCCAAGTAGCCGCCCACAATTGTTATTACTTATTATCACTGTTCTCTTTACATATTTTACATTTCTCAAGGACACAACAGTCTGTGAGTTTAATTATTATATCACTTATTCTGTTGATTTTGGGTTTAATTGGCATTTTGTGTTTTTAGGTTTATATTCCCAAAACATCTTGGTTGGATGATAAAAAACTATTTTATTAGTACTGGTCTCACAGTTCACGGAAACATACTCTATTCATTTTACTTTTTCTTTTTGCTTCCATCCAAATTCAGCCGTCAATCAATCATCTGTAAAAGCTAACCTCACTCCACAAGCTCCGCCTTCGGACACTCCCTCCCAGCCAACAGGAGCCTCGTCCGTGCATGTACCCTCTCCTGATTGGCTGAAGACTGACGTCAGTCAATCCTCAGAGAGTGAGGGGGGTCATTCGGACGGGAGCACGAGGGGTAGAGCGACATAGCAAGACAGAGAGACAGGTAAAGGAGAGAGAGGTAGAAAGAGGAGAGGAGAGGTAAAGACTTAGCGAGAGGAGAGAGAGAGGAGAGATAGAGAGGTTGAGGGACCTAGAGAGATGAAAGAGAGAGAGAGAGAGAGAGAGACGTAGAGAGGGGAGGTAGAGAGAGAGGAGTGAGAGAGAGAGGGGGGAGAGGTAGAGAGAGGAGAGAGAGAGGTAGAGTGAGAGAGGAGAGAAAGGTAGAGAGACCTAGAGAGAGGAGAGAGAAAGGTAGAGAGACCTAGAGAGACAGACAGGTAGTGGAGAGAGAGTCTGCTCAGAGAGGACGGAGGGAGACGGACCGCGGAAGAACAGACGACAAAAGAAAGAGAGAAAGAGAAGAAACTTCACTTTTCTGTTTCCTCCTCCAGCATGGCGGGCTCCTCCAACCCTCTCTCCCGGACCTCCAGCCCCCCCACCGACCCTCTGTTCCACTCCGACCCGTCCTACAGCGCTCCCAACCCGGCCAGCTCCCCGCGCCTCCCCGCGGCTCGACCCGGAGCCTTCTTGGGCGGCGGGAGCGGCGCGAGCGGCAGGATCCTAGTTAATGTGAACGGCACGAGCGGCAACCCGGGCGGCAGCAGCCCCGCCGGTCACACCGAGTGTAAAATGGTGGAGCTGCACGGCGTCAAAGTGGCTTCGTTCACCGTGAACGGCGTGGAGCTGATCTGCCTCCCGCAGGTCTTCGAGCTGTTCCTGAAGCACCTGGTGGGCGGCCTGCACACCGTCTACACCAAGCTGAAGCGGCTGGACATCAACCCGGTGGTCTGCACCGTGGAGCAGGTCCGCGTGCTGCGGGGCCTCGGGGCCATCCAGCCCGGGGTCAACCGCTGCAAACTCATCACCAGGACGGACTTCGAGGCGCTGTACCGGGACTGTACCAACGCCAGGTAGGAATATGAAGTTAAATATGGGACTATAATGTATAACTAAATATTATTAAATATGATTATTAACCAGGACGGACTTTGAAGCTCTGTATAGAGACTATAATATATAACTATTATTAAATATTATTAAGTGTTATCAAATATTATTAATAACCCACACGGACTGTGAGGCTCTGTATAGACTAGAGACTATAATATATAACTATTATTAAGTATTATTAAATATTATTAATAACCAGGACGGACTTTGAGGCTCTGTATAGAGACTATAATATATAATTATTATTAAATATTATTAAATATGATTAATAACCGGGACGTTCGAGGCTCTGTATAGAGACTACAATATATAACGATTATTAAAGAATATTAAATGGTATCAAATATTATTAATAGCCCAGACGGACTGTGAGGCTCTGTATAGACTAGAGACTATAATATATAACTATTATAGAATATTATTAAATATTATTAATAACCAGGACGGACTCTATATAGACTAGAGACTATAATATATAACTATTATAGATATTATTAAATATTATTAATAACCAGGACGGACTCTATATAGACTAGAGACTATAATATATAACTATTATAGAATATTATTAAATATTATTAATAACCAGGACGGACTCTGTATAGACTAGAGACTATAATATATAACTATTATAGAATATTATTAAATATTATTAATAACCAGGACGGACTCTGTATAGACTAGAGACTATAATATATAACTATTATAGAATATTATTAAATATGATTAATAACCGGGACGTTCGAGGCTCTGTATAGAGACTACAATATATAACGATTATTAAAGAATATTAAATGGTATCAAATATTATTAATAGCCCAGACGGACTGTGAGGCTCTGTATAGACTAGAGACTATAATATATAACTATTATAGAATATTATTAAATATTATTAATAACCAGGACGGACTCTGTATAGACTAGAGACTATAATATATAACTATTATAGAATATTATTAAATATTATTAATAACCAGGACGGACTCTATATAGACTAGAGACTATAATATATAACTATTATAGATATTATTAAATATTATTAATAGCCCAGACGGACTGTGAGGCTCTGTATAGACTA